>JAVJIF010025718.1:0-40675 GCA_038442645.1 Agave tequilana | reverse complement strand
AGGGCTATGCCTTGTCAAATTTTGCGTTCTGATTTTAGCCTCTTTCGGCTGATGAACTAATCATAGTTTTTCTTGTTCCTGCAGTACACTATATCCTGGTCCTCAAACAAACCTGTTCGGGGACCATGGGATCGGATGGCAATATCAGCTTGCAATTTCAAGGCAGGCTTCTCTGTTCAGTGAGCGGAGTTCTCTCGTCAGAGATAGCTTATTCATGGGTGCGTCAATATACCACGAGGAGTATCCTGACCACAGCTCCCCTGAAGATGTTGACCGTCGTGTCTATAAGAAGCCGATTTCATGTTCGGGGATGCCGCACCAGACCCTGACCACAACAACTACATGCAGGGGAAAGGCAGTGGATTTTCCAGTTGGATGGCGAGAGGTTCTACCTTCCGTCCAAAAAACGCCATTTTCTTTGTCTTCCTTCAGTGTTGTGACGCAGGCTCGGAAGATGTCGTTGGAAGTGAGCCGGAGTGCTGATTCCGTTCACATAGAAAAATTGATGCTTCAATCTCCTGGTTATGCAAGAGCGGGGCCTCCTCATTGCATAATGGGCCTGCATCCTGGGAACGTGTCACGAGACAATCCCAGTGGGAGAAAACCTGCAGTGGCGTTGACCTTTGGCAACCAATTCTTCAAGGTTATAATGGAACTTCCAAACCACTGACTTCAGGACTCCAGGCTGGATTCACCCTCGAAGGCATGGTGGGTGGATTTGACTACCTACATCCTTGCTAATTTTGAGGAGATTTGGAGGGGCTAAACCTCTATGAGGCCGTCAGGGCGACCTGTTACGGCATTGAGATGAATGTGGCGTGCTTCTACGCCATCTTTGAATTGTATTGCCCAGCTTCGGGGACTTTCTTCACCCCTGTCGGTGAGTTGGGTATGGCCCTGCATGAGATGTGGGAAGTCTCTGCTTTGCCCTTTCGGTTTCTCTCCCTTATGAAGAATACTTCCCGTGCGAGGGCATAATTGGCTCTTCTGGAGAGAGCAGGAGCCTGCCTTGTTCGAGACCTACAGGGAGTTAATGAAAGATCACCTAGAGCGGGGGAATAGGTGATTATGCTAATCTAGTCAACTCAATGCGGATTTAAAAACTAATGCAATACACTCAAGTGCAATCAACAAATGATGCACACACAACCAAGCCAAAGCAATTATGAATGCACAATATGAATATTTGCAAGGCAAAAAGTAAAGAGAGAGATAGAGAGAGTCAATGGATCAAGCGCAAACAACAAGATATGTTTGAGGTTCGAGCACCAGCTCTACATCCCCGCCTTCGACACACGAAGGATTTCCAATCCACTAGCTAGTCCACCTAGGACTCTTACAAGGAGTACCCAACTCCTCTCTTTACAACCACAACCTCCTCCTTGAGGCAAGCTCCAATCCAACAAACAATCACCTCACAACCCGAGGGATTAGCACAAAGTAAACAAGGATCACCTCACCACTTGAGGGATACAACCCAAGGCACAAAGCCAAACAAAGATTAGGTTTTTAACTTGGGGTCTAAACAACAACCACAAACAACTTCTTTCTCCCACACAAAGATCCTATAGAAAAGATAGTAGATTTTAGCTCAAGGTGGAGAAAATCAATGGGATGGAAATCAAAATCACAAAGAAAAATCCTTGGAAAAACTGAAACCAAGATGTAGAAGATGAATCAAAACCCTTTTTCCAAAAAACCCTTTTCTTTGATATTCCAAATCCTAGCAAAAACACCAAATAGATTGTTCAAATTGAATCCAAAAACTTCTTTTGATTGCTGTGAAAAACACCCAGAGAGTAGGGGAAAAATTCGCACAAAAAAATATTAGAGAAAAACTCTCACAAATGGGGTATTTATAGACCCCAGAAAAATATAGCCTTTGGCAGCAGAAAATGCCAGAAATACACAGCCGGTCGACCGTCCAACGGTCAAATTTTGCCCGTTGCCAGCTACCGGTCGACCGCCCCGGTCGACCCAAACAAACAGAGAGCTCTGCTCTCTGACCCGGTCGACCGGACGGTCGACCGTCCAAAGTCTGCCAAACGTGCACAATTCTGTGCACGTCGGTCGACCGACCCGGTCGACCGACTTCAGCCAAGTCGACTTGGTCAGAAGACTAGTCGACTGGTTGAAGCCTGGAAAAGAAAACTGGGTTAGAAACATTTTTAAAAATTCTTTTATCATTTCTAAAAATCACCAAAAATAGTTTTATCATTTTTACCAAAAACCAAAAACTGTATTTTCTAAAACTTGGATTTTGAATAGAAATACGTTTGTCCAAAACTCTTCCAAATACAAAAACATGATATTTAAACACTTTGAAGCATGATGCATATGGATAGAAATCTAATATACATGAAACAAATATATATCCATGTTTTTGTCATAATTCCAAAAATAAGTTTTGTAAAACACAAAACCTAAAACACATGAATAGGTATATCAAAGTAAGTTTGTCTAAGTAGTTGAAGCATGCATGTAATAGAACAAATCATATATACATTAAAACCATGTAAACTTGTTTTGATCTATCTATTCATGAAATCAAGATCTGTAAACCTAAAACCGAAAAACCGAAAACCAATATCAAAACATGAAACGTGTGTGTGTGAACTTGAGCATATCATACTATTCTAATCTTTACAATTTGGATCTAAACACAAAACTAACTATGGTACCGAAGTCTTCTTGTAGAGCGCAATCTCCAAGCCGACTCGATCCCAAAACTCCTTGATCCACCGAGCAAGTGCTATATATGATCTTTGACGCTCGGGCTCTTGAATCAACTTGTGAAAGCTTCCAAATCATCTTGTTGAAGCTAATCACAACTAATAACTTGATTAATGATCTAAAACTTAAAATCACAAGATTATTAGTACACAAACTACATGAGTTAATCATCATCAAAACTAGGGTGGAAGGGCCTTTGGGCTGACAATCTCCCCCTTTTGATGATGACAAAAACTCATGGAGTTATATATGTATGGATTAAAGTTAAGCTTTAAAGAAGCTCCCCCTTAACTCATGCATAAACAAATAAACAATAAATATGCAATGAATATTAAACATGAAACATGAAACATGCATATCTATGCATAAACAATAAAAGGTTATAGATACTAATGAAATGTTCAAAAACAAAACATGCTCTAGATACCAATTCCAATGAAATGTTTAAAACAAAACATGCTCTAGATACCAATTACACTCTAGATACCAATTACAAAACATCCAATTACAAAACATGCTTTAGATACCAATTAAAATTAAACTAAATTAAACTTAATATATGCAAAACAAAAACATGCATATATAAACCCAAAATACTTCTCCCCCTTTTTGTCAATCACCAACAAAGGGGTAAAAGCAAAACCAAATCAACAAATCTTTTCTCTTTTAAATACAAAGAAACAATCTTCAATAAGGGGTAAAAGCAAAACTAAAACAATAAATTTTTCTCCCCTTTTTGTTCGAAACAACGAATCAATAAAAATAATATTTTCCCCCTTTTTGTCTAAAACAAAAAACAAAGTCAATTAGAGGTGACAATCAATTAAGGTACCAATTGAAAATATGTCAAAGAATAGCATCTTGATACCAATTGAAAGGAAAAAAAATAAAAAAAATATTGATACCAATTTTAAGCAAAAACACATGAAACATCTTGATATCAATTGAAATTAAACATAATAAATTTTGAATGTCTAAACAAAAATTATTGATACCAATTTAAACAAAACACATGAAAATCTTGATACCAATTGTAAATAATTTTCATTTTGAACATATGATACCAATTTGAAATTCTCAATCATAAAGTAAGGGAGTGGGAATCAAATACCAATTGAAAGACAAAATCAAAATTTCTCCCCCTTATGAAAATACCAACTAAAAAAATGCTTAGGCTTGATACCAATTTAAAAGTAATCAATTGAAACAAAGTTAAAGCTCAAGCACTAGCATAAACAAGATTTTGTGCTTAAGGATATAGAGATTATAAGCACAAAATAAAACATATATATGTATGAAAGATAAATACCAATAGAAATTGATATTCTTGGAATTGAAAGCATACATACATACAAAATATATATGAGTATACAAGAAATGTCAAGATTGATACCAATTGAAAGAATTCAATGATACCAATTGAAATAACAATAAGATCAAATGTATATCTCATATTATCTACCTCCCAATCATGGTTCAGATTTAAATGATTCTCATTTTAAAGTATACATGAGCATGATCTCCCATCCATCCTCCCATTAAAGGTAGGGGTTTTCAAAAATAGATTTGAAAATGTAGTATATTTGAAAATCTCTACCATAGTGAAGAATACGAACTAGTTATAGAAAAACTTTTAAAACTAGTACGAAATCCTTCAAGTAAGGAATAAAATAAAATTGTTTTTCATGAAACACATGTAAATCACATGATCACTAAACATTCAAGTCCATAAAGCTCATATCATAGTCTCATGAAAACAAATCATGAGTAAAAAACTAATAAAGTGAGTGTACAAGTAAAATGTGACACATATCAACATGAAAATATTTCATTAAGCTCATATGAAATTCCTTGAAAACATGAAATCATTTAAGATGTGAAATCACCAATTGAGATCATCTTGAAACATGAAATTCATTATAAATGATATAAAACTTCAAGGCATATGTATGTCATGTACAAACTAAAGTATACATACATATCCTAAACACAATGAGACCACAAAAATATATGCATGAAGGCACGTGGCTCAAGGATGTACATGTATAATCAATAGTTTAGATAAGATAGACATATACATGAAGTTAAACAAATAAACACGAAATCAAGAAAAACTAAATTTTCACCAAAACTAATTTCATTTCAAGGTATATGTATGAAATGTCAACACAATAAGTATACATACATATCCCTAAACACAATTGAGTCCATATATATAGATTTGCATGAAAGGCAAATGACTCAAGGGGTATACATGTATAACTTAAGGTTTGGCCAAAATAAACATATACATGAAATGAAAACTCATACACATAAAACAACTCCAAAAATAGGAAACAAGTTTAAAATGCATGAATCATCAAAACTAGGCTATACTAGCACATCTAATGGGTTCAAATAAGCAATCAAGCCCAAACATATATAAATATTTATTTGTTTCCCACTACATGTACAAGTATAAATTCTAGTCTTAATGAAAACTAACATCTAAACAAGTAATCAAATCATTAAGCACACAACGGATATAAATCAACATGGAAGACATAAAAATGATCATGAAGAAAATTCACATGCTATTAGAATCATGAAATACATAATAGCTAAACAATTAGTGAGAACACAACATATGGGTCCATATAAACAAGGGTGATCTCAAAAGCTATATATGCGAGTCAATAATCTAATAATCATGGAATTCAACAAACTAAACAAAACATGGGTCATAAAAACAAAACATCATATACATCCATATGAACATTATGTAAATGCATGTGCATTAGATCTAGGGCATACACGTTAGTTTAAACAAGATGAGAAACACTAAATATAGATCCATATAAAACATGGGTGCTCAAGTAACTAAACATGTATAACACTAATCTAATCAACATGACATAATTAAAGAATAATAAACCATGGCATACTATAAATTGATGAATATGAAAAACATACATAATAAAAATGGGAGTTAGAGAATGATACCAAAACCGATGAAGGTGCATCTCTAATTCTCCAAACCACGGTGGTCCTCCCACCAAATCTCCTTGAGAGTGAAGCATCCAAATGGTTCTCTTTTAAGCTTAGAACGCATCCACCTCAAGGCACCAATACCCTCACGTGATGCGAGAGCTCCCACCTACATCAAAAGCATAGAGGTGGTCTTTGGTACCCATTTTCTTTTGGGTCCACGGGGGTTAGTATCTTTCTAACCCAAACAAGATTAGTTGCTAAATTTTCATGATAAACACGATCATAACAAAATCTAGCAAGGTGGCCTTTTCGACCACAATGTGTACATGTGTACACATGAGCATACATGTTATAGTTGTGTCCGTGAAAAGCATGTGTATGCCGTGTAGAGTGTGCATGCAAAGATGGACCTTGTTTCTTACGAACCAAGGTTTCCAAACGTGAATGATTCAATGTGCATTGGCTCAAGTGGAGCCCAAACATTCAACACTCATCTTTAAAACATTTATATCATTTTCAATGGTGGAAGATAAAGTGGAGCATGCAATAGGTGTGCAAGAAGAAGAAGAAGCTATACTAGCATGGCACACATGAGAATCAATTTCAATTTTCAAAGATTCATTTTTCTTTAAAACTAAATCCAATTCTTTTGTAATTGAATCAATTTTGTTTTTCAAAACAAGGTTATCTTTTAAAGCAAAATCTAATTTAAAGATAAAATCTCATTATTTTTCACAACATCATTACAATCACTTTTGTTTTTCAAAATCTCAATCTCATCAAGGGCAAGGTCTAGTTGAGATCTTAGTGAGTCACGTTCACTAGTGATCTCTTCCTTTTCTTGCAAAATCAATTCAAAATTAGAACACAAATCCTTTAATTCATTTTTCAAAACAAGGTTGTCTTCTTTCAAAAGATTGTGTTTTTCCAATAAATTTTCAAGCTTTTGAGCAAGTTCCAAATTCAATGTTTGAACTTCAAAACAACCATGGCAATAGGAACTAGAGCTATTATCTAATTGAGAATCCGATTGTACCTCAAGGGAGTTTTTCCCTTGGACCATGAAGCAATGCTCTTCGGACTTTTCTCTCTTAGATCTCCTCATCTTGTTGATAATCCTTGGAAGCTCGGGAGACGTCAATAAGCTCCAAACTGCAAAAGCCGAGTCATAATGATTAAACACCGGTAAAGATGTTCACTAAGAGATGCTCTAAGTGTTCTAAATGCTAATGTATTTGCCTTTTTATGCTTGCTACTATTAGGGAATGATTCCATAGTGGAGGCTTGATAAACTAGATGTCCTAGTCTTTTCAAATGGCTACTCATATTGGCCTTCCAAGCATCAAGTCTAATATTGTCAAACATAGGAGGGCAATCCATGAGAGCAAATTAAATGAGTGCAAATGAACAATGAAAATGAAGATTAGCAAACCAAGATCTCACTCCTAGGTGGTTAAACCTAAAAATCAGGAGCGCTAGCTCTGATACCAATTGAAAGATCACCTAAAGTGGGGGTGAATAGGTGATTATGCTAATCTAGTCAACTCAATGCGGAATTTAAAAACTAAATGCAATACACTCAAGTGCAATCAGCAAATGATGAACACACAACCAAGCCAAGCAATATGAATGCACAATATGAATATTTGCAAGGCACAAAGTAAAGAGAGAGATAGAGAGAGTGAGTCAATGGATCAAGCGCAAACAACAAGATATGTTTTGAGGTTCGAGCACCCAGCTCTACATCCCCGCCTTCGACACACGAAGGATTTCCAATCCACTAGCTAGTCCACCTAGGACTCTTACAAGGAGTACCCAACTCCTCTCTTTACAACCACAACCTCCTCCTTGAGGCAAGCTCCAATCCAACAAACAATCACCCACAACCCAACCTGAGGGATTAGCACAAAGCAAACAAGGATCACCTCACCACTTGAGGGATACAACCCAAGGCATAAAGCCAAACAAAGATTGGGTTTTTAACTGGT
Source organism: Agave tequilana (assembly GCA_038442645.1). Taxonomy (NCBI): domain Eukaryota; kingdom Viridiplantae; phylum Streptophyta; class Magnoliopsida; order Asparagales; family Asparagaceae; genus Agave; species Agave tequilana. Next base: position 32,984 of record JAVJIF010025718.1, on the reverse strand, counting down.
GGTCTAAACAACAACCACAAACAACTTCTTTCTCCCACACAAAGATCCTATAGAAAAGATAGTAGATTTTAGCTCAAGTGTGGAGAAAACCAATGGGATGGAAATCAAAATCACAAAGAAAAATCCTTGGGAAAACTAAAACCAAGATGTAGAAGATGAATCAAAACCCTTTTTCCCAAAAACCTTTTCTTTGATATTCCAAACCCTAGCAAAAACACCAAATAGATTGTTCAATTTGAATCCAAAAACTTCTTGATTGCTGTGAAAACACCAGAGAGTAGGAAAAATTCGCACAAAAAAAATCTTAGAGAAAAACTCTCACAAATGGGGTATTTATAGACCCCAGAAAAATATAGCCGTTGGCAGCAGAAAATGCCAGAAATACACTACCGGTCGACCGTCCAACGGTCAAATTTTGCCCGTTGCCAGCTACCGGTCGACCGCCCGGTCGACCCAAACAAATAGAGAGCTCTGCTCTCTGACCCGGTCGACCCGGACGGTCGACCGTCCAAAGTCTGCCAAACGTGCACAATTCTGTGCACGTCGGTCGACCGACCCGGTCGACCGACTTCAGTCAAGTCGACTTGGTCAGAAGACTAGTCGACTGGTTGAAGCCTGGAACAGAAAACTGGGTTAGAAACATTTTTTAAAAATTCTTTTATCATTTCTAAAAATCACCAAAAATAGTTTTATCATTTTTACCAAAAACCAAAAACTGTATTTTCTAAAACTTGGATTTTGAATAGAAAATACGTTTTGTCCAAAACTCTTCCAAATACAAAAACATGATATTTAAACACTTTGAAGCATGATGCATATGGATAGAAATCCAATATACATGAAACAAATATATATCCATGTTTTTGTCATTAATTCAAAAATAAGTTTTGTTAAAACACAAAACCTAAAAACATGAATAGGTATATCAAAGTAAGTTTGTCTAAGTAGTTGAAGCATGCATGTAATAGAACAAATCATATATACATTAAACCATGTAAACTTGTTTTGATCTATCTATTCATGAAATCAAGATCGGTTAAACCTAAAACCGAAAACCAATATTCAAAACATGAAACGTGTGTGTTGTGAACTTGAGCATATCATACTATTCTAATCTTTACAATTTGGATATAAAACAAAACTAACTATGGTACGAAGTCTTCTTGTAGAGCGCAATCTCCAAGCCGACTCGATCCCAAAACTCCTTGATCCACCGAGCAAGTGCTATATATAATCTTTGACGCTCGGGCTCTTGAATCAACTTGTGAAAGCTTCCAAATCATCTTGTTGAAGCTAATCACCAACTAATAACTTGATTAATGATCTGAAACTTAAAATCACAAGATTATTAGCACACATAACTACATGAGTTAATCGTCATCAAAACTAGGGTGGAAGGCCTTTGGGCCAACAGTTAATGTGCCATTTGTATATTTGCTCCAGTATGCATGGGGGCAATAAGGGAACCTCCTGTAGCTTGAAAAGCTGGGGAGACTATTTGTTCCCAGACACGGAGAATGCTCCTGAGGCTGCACATTGCGGAGTTGCTGATGAAGACATCTTTGACCGGATGCAAAAGCACTCCCAAGGGGACCTAGTTGTGAAGGAAGACGATGGTCTCTATGAGCAGGGTGATATTCTTCGAAGCTTCCATCATCAGGCTCGCAGGCCGATGTCCCGGAAGGCACTTCTGGCTGGTTTCCTAACAGTTTGGCTGAAGAGGTGCGTGGTGCCGTCTTCTTCGGGTGACGTCGTTTATCCGAATGTTTTGCTGCCCGCTGATTGAGGCTAAACCTGCACAAAAAATACGAGATTATAGAACTTAAGAAAGAACATGTGCAAGTGCTCAATTCTTCCGCTATAGCAAGTGGCTATGCGGGTCGTGATCCACAAGGAGGGTTTACGATGGAAGCTTTACAGTTCTTTATTGAAATCGTTAAGAAAATAAGCGAAAGTTCTCTGTTTTAAAGTTAAAAAATGGAAAAAGAAAGTATAGTTAAAGTTAGTAGAAAATGGAAGATGAAGAAGTAGGAAAATTTAGAAAACAAAAGAAAGCGATTATGTACAATGAAGTGGAAAGAAGAATGAAAACGATTTGGAAGAAGTGGTTGGTGATCTAAACTAAGAAAGAAAAGAAAGAAAGAAAAGTGAAGAGATACTTACCTAGGTTGATTGATGACTTACTTTGAAACCTTTTTGCAAGTTATACCTTTTTGCTTTGGAGGCGTTCAACGCATAGATCATAAACTCGAGCTCAGTCCCCGTGCACATTACATCGTCAAGCATAAGAAGAACGAGGTGATGCGGATCTTGGAAGAGGAGAACGTCTTCACGAATTATCGCTGGCTCTCACGTAGCTTGGTTATACTTGCTTTGGAATTCACTTGTACACTCAACAAATACAACCAAGGTAAAGTAGAAGAGTAAGAGGAAAGCAAAACAAATATAAAGTAAAGCAGAATAGAAAACAAATAAAGCATTTACCTTTATTACTTGCTGAGACAATGAATGAAAGGAGTAGGGTACATCGTCGGTGTCACTCTCAACATCAGCCCCTCTCTCTTACTTACATGAATCTTCTTCTACCCTAAGTTACATACAAATTACATAAAAAGAAAGACTAAAAACCTAAACTAAGAAATGAAAACTAAGCTAAATCCTAATATGCATTGACGTCCATTTTCAGCGCAAGTACAGGCCTTTTATAGGCAAAACCCTAACCACCATGATCCCGGGGAGGTCGGGGGAGCAAACGCTCCCCCTAACTCCCTAACAAAGCCGCAGAAAACGCGGCCCAAGCCGCGTTTCCGCGGCCAGGGTGTGGCCAGGTGGCCACACCCTGTTGGTGGGTCTCCCCGGTTTCTCCCTCTGATTTTATCTGGAGTTGGTTTTGCAGTTTGGCTCCGAGATTTTGAAGAAATGGCCTTGGATTCTTGGCTTTAACCGATTGATCCTGAGAGGATTCTTCTCAACCGTTTCAACCTCTTGATTTTGTCCTGATTTTGTGTGTGCGAATTAATTCTGATTTAATTCAGAATTCTGGTGGGCTTTTGGGCTCATTTCTCTTCATCTCCTTAAAGATTGGCCTGCAAATAAATTAAATAAATAATTAGGACAATGCAGGCTTTTATTCTAAAATAAGTATGAAAATGTGACATTAAATATGCAACATTAGAAACCAATCACACCCCCATACCTATCTTTTGCTCGTCCTCGAGCAAAACAACTAAATTATACTAAGATTATTAGACCACTTTCGCAGGTCGCGCGATTGCACTGAGCATGTGCAACAAGCCGTTAAACCTCTAAGTCCCCCTAGAGGACGAGTTTTGTCTCGTGAGGGTTTTAAGCGGATTACACCCACAAAATCCATAAAGAAAGAGAAATAAAGAGTTAGTATTTTCGAAAAGCATTTTGAAAGAGAAAAATATTTGAAATATGATTGTAAGATCTAAGCAATCTATAAGTTATAGGAAAACCGAATTTTTCATTCCTAAACTTAGTCTCTATTCAAAAATTTGTTATCAATCAAAGTAAGGAGTCAAACTGTGCTTCTCATCTAGTCTATTACTTTACCCTAAGTCATATGCACCTTGTGAATGTGAAAAATTTGACTAAGGGTTCTTAACTCTAACTCTTATGCCTTATTATTTTTATATATATACTTTTTTTTGTGGTATTATTCCTTAGTTTTATTAGGCTTTCTAATCTGCCCATGTAACGAGCCTTTAATCGATGACTCCCAAACCAGACGGTCTTAGGGCACTAGGTGAGAAGACACCCCTAGGACTTAAGGACTCGAGCAAACAAGGCCACAAAACTAAGGATTTTATATGAACCTCTTTTAGGCGTGAATACTTATGCTTTATTAGGCACAAATACCCAGCTTAATCAGAGGATTTTTCTTTTCAAACTTATCTAATCATCTTTCGCATAAATACCAAGGCTTGCTTAGGCCAAAGCACCTAGCTAGTCAATAATTAGACTTCCTTTTTTTTTTTAAACTCATCTAATTATCTTTTACATAAATACTAAGGCTTTCTTAGGCCAAAGCACCTAGCTAATCAATAATTAGATTTATTTATATATATATTTTTTTATAAGGCATAAGAATCTGTGTTTTTTGAACCCTAAGTGTGTAAGTGTATGAAAGTGTGCATATTTCATCAAGGTAAAGATCAAGACTAAATTACTTTGACAAATTATCTTCCTAACTCTATAAATCAAACAAATAATCTTATTTTGACCAAGTATAAGAAATCCTAATTTGGATTTTCCTATTCCTTAAAATTAACTTAATTTCTTACAAAAATAAGTCAAAATATTGTTTCTATTTTTCAAAAGTTTTTTTTAAAAAGTAAAGAAAAATGTTAATTTTTTTATTTATTTTTATTTTAAAGAAAAAGAAAAGTTATGTTAGACCCTCCCCCACACCTATCTCATGTATTGTCCTCAATGTATGAATTAATGTATAGATGCATGAAAAAGAAGAAAGGGAAGGAAGATGGTTACCTTAAGGTGGTGGTTCCGGTGGTGGTCTGATTGGTCCACGAAACATGGCCCAATCAACTTTTCTTGGGTCTCGGAGGAACCCACCAGAAATATCTTTAATATAACCCATTAAAAAGATAAATCCATGAAGGATCTTTATGAAATATTTAATCCCATCTAATTTCCATATTTCATAATTGATTTCGGAGTCAAATTTGTCAACCACCTCGTCCCAGAATGGAGTATGAAATGATAGAACAGTTGACTTGGGCTCAGGAAGGACAGGAACTAATACCGACTCAGGAAGGTGACTTAAGTCAAGTAAAGGTTCAGGAGTCGAAATTGGTTCAAGAAACGGGTCCAAGTCAAGAAGTTGAAACTCAAGTCCACATGTATTTTCTAACAATGGGATGTGACCTAATTTGGGTGATTCCAGTTCAGGAATGATAGGTGGAGGAATCAAAACTGACTCTAAAATATTACTCAAGTTTAGTAACACAACAGGAGTCAATATTGATTCAGAAAGTTGAACTGGATCACAGATTTGGGAATCTAGGTCACATATCTCATTGAGTTCAATATCAAAAAATTGAGAACTTGCCAATTTGTCAATAGGATCTTCAAAAGTGTATAGTTGGTCAAGTTCAACATGATCCTCAAAGACAGGTGATTCAATTTCTTTATGAATTGGTACAGGATCCAATGTTGACTCCGGGAAAAGATTGAAGTCAGGTGAAGATACCGGAGTCATAATCGAATCAGGAAATAGAATTGAATCACTAAGTTGGGGTTCAGGATCATAATCATTTTCAAGTTCTATTTCAGGAAAAGGAAAACTAGCCAAACTATCAATATCATTTGGAGTTTGGGTAAGTTCACATGGTTGTTCTGAAATGGAATCTTGATTTCCAAAACTACATAACTCTTCGGCTCTAACAGAATAGTTAGTGACATCAGGACGGTGGGAACGTAGAGATTCGACCATCATATCTATGTCACGATTACGAGTGTTTTGAGCCTGAGTCATGGCTTCAAGCATCTTTTCATAGTTGATAGGTTCATTGTTTTGATGAAAAGATGAAGAATTGTCTTAGAAGTGGTAGTGAAGTTGTGAGTCCATCAGATTTTGGGATTTGTGTTTGGACTCACGCATACTCATTTCCATAATTGATGGTTTCCTATTTTGGACGGGTGGAACTGAGTATGAATCTTGAACATAATGTGGACTAGGTGGAGAAGAAGGACAAGGTGGTTGGAAATTATGCTCGGGGAGGTGAATCCCTACTAACTCGGTGAAGAGTTGAATTCATTATGGAAATTAAAGTTATTAGATGGGGGTATGGGTCATATTGATTTGGATAAGACCAATCCGGCACACTGGGTTGGTCAAAGTTATGATATGCCGGGTTGGTAATATCCGAAAATGAAGTCGGTATGTAATATGGATTATTATTGTAGTTGAAAAAAATTATTATTATGGTCCATATCACACTATAGAATACAAACAAAGAAAAACAAATAAATAAACAAACAAAAAAGAAAAAATTCTAGCCTAAGTTAGGGTAGACTTAGGACCTAGACGACTCCTAACTGGTTAGACTGTCCACGGGAGGTCTAATGTAGATTTTAACCACAAGCTAATCAGCCAGGTCAGGGCAAGGTTGGTGGGAGGTTTTCCGTCAAAGACGTTCCTTAATTAAATAACCACCAACCTTCGGGCTTTCGGCCCTCAATCCTTTCCTAGGCACTGATTTTGCAGGAGTTAGATTCCAACATTTTTTCCCCTTAGGATAATCTCCTAATTGAGTCCGAGATGTCCCTAGGGCCAACGTCTACTCAATTTTAGTTAGGCTTGGGTTAGTGAGTGCTTGGAATGTGATTTTTGGGCTAAGGAAGGGTGATCAAATCCCCACCTTATCTTGTTAATGGGTTAGTGCCCTTAAGATCAATTTGTGCAAGTGTACAAGATATGTAAGATTCACTCAAAGCGATATAAACAACCAAGAAGTGAGTCCTATACTAAATGCAATGCATACGTACCTTGCTCCAGCACTCTTCAACAGTAAAAAAATAAGGAATTAAAAGACACGTGCCTAAAATGCTAATGTCTAATCAATTTTTTATCTTTTCAACAAATATTTTACTGTTGATTATTAGCAGGCTTACGTTATGGCATATAAGAAATAAAGAACTGCAGAGAACTAGAATTTGCAAAGCAAGCAGCCCTGCAAAAACCTGTTAGTAGTCAACTCTTTATTGCCGCGGATCCGGGCAATGGGTCTCTGCTTTCTAGAGCAGAGGCCCAATACCACTTGTATGTCACTGCAAACTTATATTCCTGCTTTTCTTGCCCTGTAACCTGCAACAGAGAAGAAAATTCGTTTAGTTCTAAAAAATTTTCAAGAAAAATTCAGATTTCAATAAAAACCGTTTTACCCTCCCCGGCAACGCGCCCAAATTTGATTGAGGCTAAACCTGCACAAAAAATACGAGATTATAGAACTTAAGAAAGAACATGTGCAAGTGCTCAATTCTTCTGCTATAGTAAGTGGCTATGCGGGTCGTGATCCACAAGGAGGGTTTGCGATGGAAGCTTTATAGTTCTTTATTGAAATCGTTAAGAAAATAAGCGAAAGTTCTCCTCTGTTTTAAAGTTAAGAAAAAGTGAAAGAATTATGTTATGTTAGAAGAGAATGAAAGATGAAGAAGATGGAAAATTCAGAAAACAAAAGAAAGCGATTATGTACAATGAAGTGGAAAGAAGAATGAAAACGATTTGGAAGAAGTGGTTGGTGATCTAAACTAAGAAAGAAAAGAAAGAAAGAAAAGTGAAGAGATACTTACGTAGGTTGATTGATGACTTACTTTGAAACCTTTTTGCAAGTTCTACCTTTTGCTTCGGAGGCGTTCAACGCATAGATCATAAACTCGAGCTCAGTCCCTGTGCACATTATATCGTCAAGCATAAGAAGAACGAGGTGATGCGGATCTTGGAAGAGGAGAACGTCTTCATGAACTATCGCTGGCTCTCACGTGTAGCTGGTTATATTTGCTTTGAAATTCACTTGTACACTCAACAAATACAACCAAGGTAAAGTAGAAGAGGAAGAGGAAAGCAAAACAAATGTAAAGTAAAGCAGAATAGAAAACAAACAAAGCATTTACCTTTATTACTTGCTGAGATAATGAAAGAAAGGAGTAGGGACATCGTCGGTGTCACTCTCAACATCAGCCCCTCTCTCTTACTTACATGAATCTTCTTCTACCCTAAGTTACATACAAATTACATAAAAAGAAAGACTAAAAACCTAAACTAAGAAATGAAAACTAAGCTAAATCCTAATATACATTGACGTCCATTTTCAGCGCAAGTACAGGCCTTTTATAGGCAAAACCCTAACCACCATGATCCCGGGGAGGTCGGGGGAGCAAACGCTCCCCCTAACTCCCCAACAAAGCCGCGGAAACGTGGCCCAAGCCGCGTTTCCGCGGCCAGGGTGTGGCCAGGTGGCCACACCCTGTGGTGGGTCTCCCCGGTTTCTCCCTCTGACTTTATCTGGAGTTGGTTTTGCAGTTTGGCTCTGAGATTTTGAAGAAATGGCCTTGGATTCTTGGCTTTAACGATCGATCCTGAGAGGATTCTTCTCAACCGGTTTCAACCTCTTGATTTTGCCCTGATTTTGTGTGTACGAATTAATTCTGATTTAATTCAGAATTCTGGTGGGCTTTGGGCTATTCTCTTCATCTCCTTAAAGATTGGGCCTGCAAATAAATTAAACAAATAATTAGGACAATGCAGGCTTTTATTCTAAAATAAGTATGGAAATGTGACATTAAATATGCAACATTAGCAACCAATCACCCGCTGTTTGTTTGGTTCATGGTCGATCTCTGGGACTTCTTTCGGCCATGGTGTACTGTATCCAGAGAGGCCTTCGTGCATTGACGGAGGATTTTTGCAGGCCACCAACGACGAAGCGTGGAAAGGGGACCATTTTGCCCCGCTACGGACCTAACCTTATAATAGGTCTGCCGTATACTTACTTGATGGCGTGGTTCGATTTGCATTGTCCTTCTCTAATCGAAGCTGGAGAGGATCCCCCGCAGGATGTTCGAATGGCGCTCCTCCGTCGATTCGAAGGATGCTCATGGCAGAGAAATACATGGCTGAGGCCTGTAAATTAGTACGTCGCTATGACTCTATAGTCTTTTCGCTGTTTTCCCCGTATTCGGGGTGCAGGCTATGGGGAAGAGTTCAAAGATGCGGGGGAGGGGCATTCGTCCCTGAGCGGGGAATTTTTGAGTGGCTGGTCAGTATCCGGCCTTCACATCTATTGTACCGGAGCGGGGATAGCTGCTACTTGGAGCCTTACGTCCCAAGTCGGTTTGCTCGACAGTTTGGATATGACCAACTGTATGTGGGCAACCCGAATCTCAATCTGGCTTTCATGGGGGGCCTTATTGATGGGGCCCGTGCCTGGCGATTCTTTACTGCAGGCGGTACTGGGGCGCGGCTGCGTACGCCGTTGAGGGCTCCTAATCTCCTGATGACCCTGTGCTTCTGTCAGTGGTATGCCACTTCCAACTCCACACCTCTTGGGTTCAATGCTAACAGCTCTGGTGTGAAGTTAATTCTCAGCGGCTGAGACAGAAGGCTTCTGATAAAAGGGAAGGTAAAAGGGTCAGGTATAGAGGAGTTTGTTGCTGTGGAAGACAGCGAGGCTTCAGATGCCGAGAGTCCTCGCTTCGAGGTGGGAGCGGGGGCTGAGACTCCTGCAACTGGTTCTGGCGTGATGGGGACGGCTCCCTCTCGCTGTATAGAAGAAGTGGAGGAAGAGGATTCCGAAGTCCACTTCAAAAGAAAGCGGGCAGGTAGCTCTCGTAGGAAATCATTGGCGAAGAAGCCCGCCGCCAAGCTCCAACGATTGTCGTAGAGGGTCATCCCTCTTCAGCGATTCCTCCTGCTGCCCCATTAGCGGCTGGACCGTCGGTTGCTGAACCAACTAGCAATGAATTTGCACCGGGTCTGGGTAAGATTAACCCTGTCCATATAATATGCCTTTTTGTGTGTTTCCATTGACTCATTATCAATCCTTCTTAATTGTAGGAGCTGAGGTAGCTGGAGAGCAAGGGGAACATTATGATCCCCTATTCAGTTATGGAGCTGAAGGTGGTTCTTTTGCCCGTCCGGAGGAGTCCAGAGGTGATGTGGCCGACATTGGTCCCTCGGGCGCTGGGACTTCTAAAGGAAGTCCTGAGGCATCGAGCTCTATCGGGTGGTCCACAGGATACTCGGCCAGCGAAAGCGAGCCGGCTATTCGTGCTGATTCTGCCAAAAATTTTCCGATGGAGCCCCTGGAGACTGATGTGGCTGACAAGATGTTTGAGGCGACATTATCCTTTGGTATTGTCCTAACCTTGGCTTCTTCTGCATGTAGTGTCCTGACTAATCGCAGTCTTGTTACAGGTGTTCGGCCTCAAGATGCATCAGCTTCAAGAGAGCTAGAAGATTTCTCCGAAGGGTCAAGGGGTGACATGAGCACTTCGACCACGGCTGATGCTGCTGTGCTGGATGCGCTGTATGGTGATCTGCCTTCTTATCGGCCCAAGTCAGCCGAAGGATCAGAGGTTGAAGGGGGAGCAGTTCCGGAGGTGTCCTCACTCCCAATTATATCAACGAGTGAGGTGCCGACAACTTTGCCGAGTGCGGAGCTGAGGGTGATTACAAGCCCTACTTTCCCAACTCTGGTGGTTGAGCCTGCTGTTCAGGAGATGGTTGTCAGCCCTACCTCAGCGGTGGCTAGCGCACTGATTTCCATGAAGACTCCGCAGAGATCACTGACAATCTGCCCTGCTGTTGATGTTCCTATCGCTCCTTCCACAATAGTGATGACCAGGCCGGTGGATTTCTCTGAGGTTACCTCTCTACCAGAAGTGGCTGAGGTTGAGAACGACTATATAGGTAACCTCGTCGATAACTTTTATAAAGGCTTAGGGCGGACTATCGACCTAGTTTTGAAGGGCTCGACTATGCCGTTCTCAAAGTTAAAGGTGGTCCTCTCCCGTGGCATCGAAAGTATTCGGGATTTTGAGGGGTACCACCAGGCTACTGCTTTGGAACTCCTGGTGGATGAATTTGAGAAGGATGTAGAGGAATGGCGCCGTCTCCGCTGTTCGGATCTGGAGTCTTTAGTTTATGAGCGGTTCGCGCGTCTTGTCGCTCAAAAGCACGAGGTCCGGCTTGCCGCTTAAGAGGCTGCTAAGGCTATCTCTTCTAACTTGAAGTCCTTGGAAACAAGGCAGGCAGAGGTCGGAAGTGCGATTGATGCCTCCACCAGTGCTCTTCTTGACGCTGAAGACAAGATTGGGAAGGCCGAGGAAATGATCAGGAAAGCAAATCTTATTTATCCAAGGCTAAACTGGTGCGTCTTGAAGAAACTGCGCGGCTTGAGCAGCTTAAGGCTCAAGATAAAGAGCTCTCACAGCAGGGACTGTCACAAAGAGCAACTTTGGCGGAGGTTGAAGCTCGTCTGACCCAGGCAATGGATTTCAATGAGGCCGAGTTGAGGTCGCAAGCGCTTGCCCAGGCTGCTGATGACAGGAGGACGAGGCTGGACTCCCTTGGAGAGCGGCTCAGATCTTACAGTGTGCGCCTGTAGCTCCATGTATTTTATCCTTTTGGAATAAATGCAATTCTTTCTCTTTTTTTTTTATCGAATCTCCAATCTTATTTTTCTTTCTGAATTGCAGTTCCAAATTGTATTGCAATTTCTTGAGAACATAGTTCTTGTTGGGTTGGATAATGAGACTTGGCTATCTGTCAGTTCAGAGGTCGCGATGACATAACTGGTTGAGACGCCACCAAGCCCGAAATCAGTCCTTGTCGGATCGAAAGATGAGACCTGTCTTTTGTAAATGTCAATAGGGCTCAAAATTGAGATTTGGTTGTCTGCTGGTTCAGAAGTCGCAATGACATAACCGATTGAGACGCCGCCAAGCTCAAAAATTGGTGATACTTGTCTTTTGTAAATGTCAACAAGTATCGAGACCTGTCTTTTGTAAATGTCAACAGGGCTCGAAATTGAGACTTAGCTGTCTGCTGGTTCAGAGGTCGCAATGACATAACCGAATGAGACGCCACCAAGCTCAAGGTTGGTGATACCCGTCTTTTGTAAATGTCAACGAGTATCGAGACCTGTCTTTTGTAAATGTCAACAGGGCTCAAGGTTGAGACTTGTCTTTTATAAATGTCAACAAGCTCAAAATTGAGACTTGGCTGTCTGTTGGTTCAGAGGTCGCAATGACATAACCAATTGAGACGCCACCAAGCTCAAGGTTGGTGATACCCGTCTTTTGTAAATGTCAACGAGCATCGAGACCTGTCTTTTGTAAATGTCAACAGGGCTCAAGGTTGAGACTTGTCTTTTGTAAATGTCAACAAGCTCAAAATTGAGACTTGGCTGTCTGCTGGTTCAGAGGTCGCAATGACATAACCGATTGAGACGCCACCAAGCTCAAAGGTAGGTGATACTTGTCTTTTGTAAATGTCAACAAGTATCGAGATCTGTCTTTTGTAAATGTCAACAGGGCTCGGAATTGAGACTTAGCTGTCTGCTGGTTCAGAGGTCGCAATGACATAACCGATTGAGACGCCACCAAGCTCAAAGGTAGGTGATACTTGTCTTTTGTAAATGTCAACAAGTATTGAGACCTGTCTTTTGTAAATGTCAACAGGGCTCAGGATTGAGACTTGTCTTTTGTAAATGTCAACAAGCTCAAAATTGAGACTTGGCTGTCTGCTGGTTCAGAGGTCGCAATGACATAACCAATTGAGACGCCACCAAGCTCAAGGAAATTGGTGATGGAATTTGGGAAGAGGTCTCGTTTTCACGAGAGAATCACTGTCATAGGTTTAATGTTAACGTAACAGCGGAATATATTTGTGGCCTTACCATTCTATGGATGAGAATTGGTAAGTGACTTTGGAGGTCTCGTTCTCACGGGGAGAAACGAGAAAATTGCTGTCATAGGTTTAATGTTAACGTAACAGCGAAATGTATATGTGGTCTTACCATTCTATGGATGAGAATTGGTAAGTGATTTTGGAGAGGGAATCAAATGGGAACGGATCCCTTAGGATTTTTAGCAAACCCCCAGCTGTCAACGAGTTTGATATGCCTTTACCAACTACCGTTTGAGTTGGGCTAGCCATGCTATTCCCCTCAGCATGATGAGTTGTCGAGGATTTATGTTGGGCTTATAGGCCAACATTTTCCTCTATCCTTAATTGTTAAGGATGTCGGATTATCTGGTTAATATATGCATAACCTTGATTCTCCTTCGGGACAGCCAGTACGTGACCAGGTTCCCACTGGTTTACAGTTGTATTATCTCGCTTGGAGGAAGAGAGGCTCTCTTTGTGTGTACCTTGGACACGAAGATCATGATCAGAGGTGTAATGTTAACTTGATCATGAGAAGGATCCTTGATTAAGGATAATACTTCTTTAAGAATTTGCCATTGATCGGCATCATGAGTAGGTCGCCATCTGAGGTCATGAGGCGGTATGCTCCGTTTGAATAGACTGTTTCTATCACAAACAGCCCTTCCCATTTAGGCTGAAATTTGCCTTTGGTCTTGTGCGTCATAATCATCGGTTGTCTGACGGCTAAAACCAGGTCTCCTTTCTGGAAGACTCTCTGTTCGACCTTCTTATTGAAGGATTTTGAGATTCGAGCTTGATATAGCTCGATATGCTGCTGAGCTTGTAGCCGCTTCTCATCTAAGGCTTCGAGCTCTTGAAGACGTAATCGATCATTATCTTCTGATGTGATTTTAGTAGTCAGAGCTACTCGCAATGACGGCATCTGGATTTCCAATGGGATGACTGCTTCGCACCCATATACCAGGGAAAAAGGTGTATTGCCTGTCGGTGTCCGAACCGTGGTTCAGTAGGCCCAAAGACATTCACCAAGCTTGTCGTCCCAATCTCGCTTATTCGAGGAGACGAATTTCTTGAATAGCTTGATGATCGTTTTGTTGAATGCTTCCGCCAAACCGTTAGCGGCGGGATTATAGGAAGTTGAAGCCACATTCTGAATTCGGTATTTATCGCAGAACTGATAGAATACTTGGCTTATGAATTGGGGACCGTTGTCGTGGATGATCCGCCTAGGTACACCAAATCGATGGATGACATGGTGCTTGATGAAATTAACCACATTAGAGGTTTTGACTTCAACCAATGGTATAGCTTCCGCCCACTTTGAAAAGTAGTCGGTTATTGCCAGGATAAACCGATGTCCTTTTGTCGAAGAAGGGCTGATTGGCCCTACGACATCGATTCCCCATGCTTCAAATGGCCATGAAGCAACGGTCAGGTGGAGCAACTCTGAAGGTTGGTGTATGAAATCTGCATGGATTTGACACGCTATACACCTTCGTGCATATTGGATGGCATCGGCTATCATAGTTGGCCAATAATATCCAAGCCTATGCAACCTATCTTTGAGCTTTGAACCTGGCTGATGAGTGCCACAAGTACCGTCGTGCGCTTCTTGGAGCGCTTCTTGTGCCTCTGAATTGGAAAGGCAATGGAGGAGGACACCGTCATATGAACGACGGTAAAGTGTCTTCAGAGTTGGGTCATAGTAGAAATGGAGAGACCTTCGTCTGATAGATGCCGCTTCTTTAGGATCGTCTGGGAGCAGACCGTGCAAAGCATAGTCAATGAGAGGAAAGCGCCAATCTCTCGGCTCAAGATCCGTGGAGACATTATAGACTTCTCGAGTCCTTAGCATGTGCTTGGAGCATACAAGATGTCGAGTTGCGACTGTGAGGTGATACTCGGTGTCGGCTGGCAAGGCTAGTGTTGTTACTAATGCAGCAAGAGCGTCCGCCTTGGTATTTTGAGATCGAGACACATGCCCGATATAGAAGCCTTCAAATAGGTTGGCCAATTCAACGGCCGTGTGATAATAAGGCACCAAGTCCTCATGGCGGACTTCGTATTCGCCTTTAACCTGATTGATGATCAGTTTTGAATCGCCATAAGCTTCGAGGTATCGTACCCCCATTCCATGGGCGAGTTGAAGACCAATGAGCAGGGCATTATATTCTGCTATATTATTGGAGCATGATTCTGTCAGAGAAAATGCTCTGGGAAGGACATGATTCTGCGGGGAGATAAACACAACCCCCACTCCGGTAATAATCTTGCTTTTAGGGCCCATTCGCGAAGCTCCATCAAAGAACATCTGCCACACTTCCTCTTCTGAGGTTGCATAGGACTCGAAGACTTCATCGGGGATATCTTCATGAAGTTTTGAATGTTCTGGAACTGGATGAGCAGCCAAGAATTCTGCAAGGGCCTGGCCTTTAACCGCCTTCTGAGGGGTGAAGATCATGTCGTATTGAGACAATAAAAGTGCCCACTTAGCCAATCTTGAATTCAATGATCCTGGCTTCGTCATAAGAAGACGCAATGGGTTTACTTTGAAAATGACATGTATGGTCTGGCCGACCAAATAATGTCGTGTCTTCTGAACAGCGAAGACGAGAGCTAAACACTCTTTCTCGATAGGGTTGTAGCGAGATTCCGCTCCTATGAGAGTTCTGCTCAGATAATAAATGGCTTGCTCGTGGCCGTTATCGTCCTTTTGAGCGAGGAAGGCACCGAGGGAATAGTCTAAAGCTTTTACATAAAGTAAGAATGGTTTTCCTGATGTAGGGGCCACTAAGACTGGAGGCTTTGTGAGGTACCTCTTGATGTCTTCATAAGCTTCCTGGCAAGCTTGATCCCATACGAAGGAAGCACCCTTTTTCATGAGTCGGGTGAACGGTTGACAGCGGCCTGAGAGATTTGCAATGAATCTTCTGATATAAGCCAGTCTGCCTTGCAAGCCTCTGAGCTCTTTGAGGTTCCTTGGTGGATGCATGCTCTGGATGGCTTTGACTTTGTCTGGGTCAAGATGAATCCCTTTTGATGTGACAATAAACCCAAGGAACTTGCCACTTAACACTTCCAAGAAGGATTTTGTCGGGTTCAATTTCAGTTAATGAGCCCGCATTATGTCGAACATCGTTCTCAGGTCGCGAAGATGTTCATTCTTGTTGCAGCTTTTGACGGCAATGTCGTCGACATAGCACTCCACCATTTTTTGAAGATGATCGCGGAAGATTGTACTCATTGCCCGCTGATAGGTTGCTCCGGCGTTCTTCAGTACGAAGGGCATTACAGTGTAGCAGTATACCCCCAATGGTGTTCAGAACGAAGTATGCTTCTCGTCGTCAGGATACATCTTAATCTGGTTGTACCCTGAAAAGCCTTCCATGAAAGACATTCTTTCGAACCCGCATGTGTTGTCGATCATGACGTCGGTGATGGGTAATGGGAATTCGTCTTTGGAACAGGCCGTATTGAGATCACGGTAGTCGATGTAGATCCGTATTTTCCCGTTCTTCTTGAGGACGGGGACGATGTTAGCTACCCAATCGGGATGTTGTTCCTCCCGGATGAAGCCACATGCAATGAGCTTGTGAATTTCGGCTTCAATAGCTTCCACAATGTTCGGGCGAAACCGACGTTGTTGCTGCTTGACTGGCTTGACGTCAGGCTTGATGTTTAGACGGTGCATAGCGACCTGTGGCTCAAGTCCGGGCATATCTTCGTAGCTCCATGCGAAGACATCTATGTACTCTTTTATGAGTATTATCAATTCTTCCCTTTCTGTAAGTGATAGGCTTTCACTTATAAAGATGGGCTTAGGGTGGTCTTGATTACCCAAGTTGACCTGCATCACCTTGTCTTCAGTAGGTGGTTCGCGCAGTTCGAATCGCTTTTCCCATTGAATGTCTAATTGCTGGGCCCATGGTTCCTCGTCAGTGGCTTCTGCAGGCTCCAATTGACTGCTCGAAGTCATATTAATGGTGAAGTCTTTGAACATTCCTCCTACACTGACGTCTGAGTCCCACTCGGAGGATGAGGCTGAATGTGATGGAACTGATCCATCGTCCTTGGCTTGAACCGTTGCTGACGATGTGGGTGTAACATACCCTAACCCCCTGCGTGTACTACCATAGTAATTTGCAAGCTTCCCTTTAGGCATAAAGTTCCGCATCAAATCGCGCCTTCCTTTTTTGAAATTTAGGCCTGCTCTATGCTTCAAGTTGTACCCCATTTTCTTCATAATATGGTGCGCTGACTGCGCGTAATGAAAGAATTGTGGAGTGTCTGAGTCTGAACTTGAATTTGCGACCGTGGGTTCCCGTGGTTGGGTTCTACCGAAGATTATTGGTAACTGACCTTCTTTGGATGGCGGGATCACCAAGACGGCTCCCTCTGCGGATTCCATGGGCGTACTGGACGCACTTGGCTTGTGTAAAGGCATGTGCAGAGAGCTATCCGTAATGGATTCAAATAGCCCAAAAGTCACGGGATAATCAAAAGAAATATTATCATTAATTACCCATTCACCTTCATTCTTTGAAGGAGTATTACATAGGGGATTATTGAGGCATGCTATAATTGGTTCACCAATTAGAATGGCTGGCATGCCTGCTTCGGATTCTGAATCCGCCTCGTTGCCACTTTCATCATCGTCCGGCAACGGTTCTTTAGGTGTTTCACCGGCCTCTTGATACAGGAGAGCGTCAGTGAAGTAGTTTTCCACCCCTTTGAATGGTTGCTTTTCAGCAAAGACAGTTCGTACTGTCGTGTCATCTTCAACATATTTGAAGCATTGGTGGAGAGTAGAGGGAACGATCCAGTTGGCATGGATCCATGGCCGTCCCAGCAGCAGGTTATATGATGTGTCAGCGTCAATGACATAGCATGTCACTTCTGACTTCAGGCTCTCGATTCTGCAACGGAGCCGAATTTTTCCCAGTGGATGACTGCTCCCGGCGTTGAAACCGTATATTGTAGTAGTAGTTGCGGACAACCTGTACAGCGGTATGCCGAGGAAGTAGAGAAGCCTTTTGGGGATGATGCTGAGTGCGGACCCCGGATCGACTTGTATTCTTTCAATGCACGTTGAACCGATATATCCGGTGTAGTACAGAGGTCGATCGTGCTTGTTGTCTTTGAGAAGCATATCTTCCGCCGTGAATGTAATAGCAGGCACCTTGGATTGTGTATGGTGACATTCTGGGCATGGAGACTGAACGTCGTTGTTAGGGACCTCAGGCATGCATGTCAGAAAGGATTCTGAATTGGCTAGCGCCTCCCTGAGTGCTTCTCTTGTCTCTTTAGAGAGACGAAGGAGCTCGTGTATAGTGATACGAGCTGGGATATTGGCCAGCTGAGCTAATATGTCAAACCGAAAGGGCGTATCAAACCCTTGGCCTGGTGGTTTCTTCAACACGTCGTCGAGTCGTACCTCCCTAGGTCTCTCTTTTCCCTTGGTTGGGATTGGAGTGGATGCTGGTACTTGTACTGACGTCATTTGCTGTTGTGTCTCGTCAGTAGATTTTTCATACTGCCTCAGGTATGATTTTCCGGATCGGGTGCCCGTCTGCTGAGGCGTATCAGCTCGCGCCGTGCAAGCAAGCTTTTCCCCTTCTGAATCACTGAGGGAAGCTGATGTAAGATTGTCGTCGTCTGGCAGGATGGAGATGACATTGTAAGATTTGCCCTTTGACTTAGGCTTCTTTGAATCCCAGTGTTCATCTTGGACGAGGTCTGGGTGTATCCACATGATTTCTTCTGTCTCCAATGTTAAGGGAACAAGACCCTTATTGTTTTGAGTTGTAGCTGGAGGATGTCTGACTTCCAACTGTGGCGCAGGGGCTGGATAGGTCCCGTCAGGAACTGTGACCTTTTGGGTACTGCCGAATTCGAGAGTCACTATATTGGCAGTGACTTCTTCTGCTCCGTCTTTAATGTCAGAACCCCGGCATCGATCAGGGCTTGTATTCTGTCCTTGAGGACATAGCACTTGTCAGTAGGATGGTGGATCATCTTGTGGTAGAGGCAGTATTTAGGGTCGTTTGTGCGCCCTATCTCATTGGGACGCCGAGCATCTGGCAGTTTCATTTGTTCCCTTTGTGGAGCAGATGGAATATCGTGACCACCTGATCGTCTTTGAAGGAGTACTGCTTGGAGGGAACTTAGGCTCCTGATTGTTGAAGCCGCTCTTCTTGGCCTTCAACTGTACATCTCCGGATAACTCCACAGACATAGTCTCTTTGCCTTTAGCTTGAGAAGACTGCGGTAGGTCGCTACGCCCTTTGTTGTTCATCCCCCACTTGCCTCTAGGGGCGGATGGTTCGAACTTTTTAGCCGACTTCTCGGCTATCTCAGCTTGTTCGACCAATTCTTTCCAAGTGTGGGCTTTGACAGCCCCCATGCGAACTTCCACTTGGTCTAGGAAGTTGTGTCTGCATGTTTGTAAAAGCATGGGTAATGGCACCCTGCTGGGCACATCAAGGCTAAATTTCTGAATCGTTCAATGTAGTCACGGACAGATTCGCCCTTCCTCTGCACAGTGGAGAGGAGCTTGTCCATAGTCACTTCGGTATCGTCCTTATAGAAACGAGAGAGGAACCAGGTTTCCAGGTCGATCCAGGAGTTGATAGAGCCCGGGGGAAGACTTCAGAACCAGTCAAATGCCACCCCCTTCAAGGTGCCAATGAACAGCCTAGCCATGATGGCGTCATTGCTTATAACATTACCAGTCTGAGATCGGAAATAGTAGATGTGCTGATTTGGCGAGCTCTTTCCGTCATAGGTATGCAACGTTGGCGGTTTGAACTTCGGTGGATATGGCACCGAATCCCACTCCAGCGGATAAGGACGGACTGCCCCTACCTTCTTTAATTCATCCCTTTGAGCTAGGGATGCAATTTGAGCCTGGAGGCCCTTGAGGACTTCGGCGTCTAAGGAAGAACCCTCCTTGGATTTCTCCAGCTTTGGTTGCTCATTGCTGAAGTGTTCCTCCTCATCGTGATTGCTCCCGGCATCATTGTTATTCCGGTTACTGAGGAGTTGAGCAAGCATCTGTTGAATATTGTCTAAGGCTTCTTGCTGGGTTTTGGAAGTTTGCTCCTGAGCTTCCAAGCGCCGACGAAGATCGTCGTTAGCATTATCAGCCATGTTGACTGATGCTCTGTCTGTTCGCACCGAGCTAACTGTCGCCGAAGAGGCATACCCACTGTCTTCATCTTCTTCTTCGTCTGATGACTGGAGTAATCTTCTGGGTTCTGGCGAGGCTAGGGCCGTCGAGGAAGAAGGCTGTTCATAAGTGTAGGGTATCGCCACCCTGGATCTGGTGTTTCGGAAAACACCTTCTTCATGCACCAAGACTTCGCCTAAGCCTGGGCTGTAGTCTGGATCTGAGGACTCTCGTCCTCTTCCGGTCATGTTGACGGATGCGGAGGCTGGATCTCGTGAGGTGCTCCTCTTGCGGTGTTTCCTTGGGGCCTGTACCGATAGCAGATCAAAAACTGACCGTCGTCTTGGAGGCGTGGCGGGGATTAGTCCCAGCCGGCAATGGGTCGAGTGGAGTGTCACCAGCTGACATCCCACTTGTTGACAACAGGGGAAGAGGTTTGTCTATCCGTCAACAATTTCCTCAAATCAGACCCGGTTGGGTTTCTGCAATCGAGCGCAAAGGCTCTTTTGGATCGCACATGGGACGATGTCCTGCTTCTTTTATCCCGGCAGATGGGATTAGCACTGAATAGTGCTTTGGTTCTAGCTTCGCCAACAGGCGTGAACTTAGTGCTTGACGCACTGGAAAGCGGAGCACGCTGTGGTGCTTTACCCGCTATGCTACTGCGAAGGCAATTAGCCTTAGATAGTACTTTGGCTTCAGTTTCGCGGTCATGGACCCTGCGCGTACGCTGTGGTACAGTATCTTCGTTCGTGAGAACGAGGCCGACGCGAGGCATTGCTGCTCTTGAATTGGGCGACGGTATAATTGCCGTCTTGACTTTATGATTGGAGCAGACAGGCATCTTGCCTTTTTCTTCGCGAGAGAGGCGCGGTTTTGGCGTAGCTACGCCTGAAGCTTCGATTGGAGACTTCTGTTTAGGCTTCCATACCCGCCTTGGCAGAGGAGACTTAGGTTCGCAAGGAACCTGATTAGCCACACGTAAGGCTGAGGGGTGTTGGCAAAATTCAGCTTCCGGTTTCTGCTTTGAAACCTTGGTCGTGAAAACCTTCCTATGCTTCCGTGCTCGAAGCATTGGGCCACCCCCAGAGAGGACTTCTTCAAATCTTCCTTGATCGAACTGAACCACCAAGTTCTCACAAGTAAAGGAATCAGACTGCGGACGTGCTTCCTTATTGCGCCAGAGAACCGCAGTAGGTTCGCAGAGAACCTTTTCTGTCTCCGCAAAGACTTTCCTTAAAGATTAAGCCAGAGGGGCTCTGGCTGCATCGGCTTTTCTGAATTCAGAGTTAGACCCGAAGGTCTGTTCGTCGCATTATGACACTTGATTCTCGGCAGTGGAGAATTTCTTTCCCAGCGGAGTCGCCATCTTGTTTTCCATTATATTTGCAAAGGGGGAAAACTTATAAAAAAGAGTTTGAGGAGCTAAATTACAAGTATTCTTAAAAGATTACAAGTAGATCTCCTCAGAGATTCTGGAGAAGTGTGCCGATAGGAGTCTGGTCAGCGCGCGACCACTTTGTCCCTTTGACGATGTGAGCGATGAGATTCCCTTCTCGCCTGGTTCGGGGAATCAGAGAATAGAAGGTTGGTAGAACCCTCTTGCTGCTTCTCAAAACTGCCTTCAATTAGGAATTCCTTCTCGCCTGGTTCCGGAGATTCCTTGAGAGGAAGGACGATGTTAGGGTATCAACACCCTGGATAGAGAAAGCAATTCTCTAAAAGGTCTCTGAATTCGAGAGCGCACGGTGCTTTATGAAGAAGCCTCTGCTTGTGGAGTCCTCTCTCTTGTCTCGTGCGTCCGTATGCCTGCCTCTCCTTGTACCCCTGGTGGGCTATTTATAGGGAGAGTAAGGGTATAATTGTCCTTGAAAATATGGAAACAGATTGAATCGAATCTGTTTAAATCCGGAAAGTAGCCTTGCTGCGAGGCTAAGATCAGCTTCTGCGAAGCTAGAAATGGCAGGTCGGTTGATCTTCTTGATCCTTTCCATATCGTTGGAGGATTTCCCCTGATCTTCTTACTCGTTTTAGGAGAGTCAAGAGATTGTGGCAATCAACTGCCAAATTTGATCTCTGATTTGATCTTAATTGAATTTGATCTGCTTAGATCCGATCTCATCCGGAGATTTGACTGGTCAAAGGTTGACCATAGCAGACCAGTAGCGGAGCTGCCCACAATGAGCTCGCAGCGGAGCTAGAGACATCTTCTGGCGAAGTCCGAAAGAAACCCTTTGGCGGGGCTGGAAGTCCTCTGTGGCGAAGTTGCGAGTTAGCTTCTTGGCGAGGCTTTGGATGGCTTCAAGGTGAAGTTGGGTGATATTAGCCTCTCAGGCGAGGCTATCCCTTTGGGCTCATGTAATGCTAAGTGCTAACATTTTAGACCTGCTGAGGTCTGTTTAGAAAACAATCCGGGTTCACTATCTGCTTGCTGGATCAGTGGAGTCCAAGTTGCTTCCTTGTCCCTCGGAGATGGGTGAAAACTGGTCTTCAGCTCGTCTGTCACTTGTCTTTTGTAAATGTCAACAAGTTTAGACATTGTTCGGACCAATAAGAATTTTGTCTTTTTTAAGTGTCAACACCATCGCAAACCCTCCTTGTGGATCATGACCCGCATAGCCACTTGCTATAGCGGTAAGAATTGAGCACTTGCACATCCTTATTCTTAAATCTGAAATTCTTTATTTTTTGTGTAGGTTTTTGCATCAATCAAAATTTTGGCGCCGTTGCCGCGGAGGGTAACGTTTTTATTGAAATCTGAATTTTTATTGAAAGTTTTTTAGAACTAAAACGAATTTTCTTCTCTGTTGCAGGTTATAGGGAAAGCAAAGCAGGAAATTAAGATTGCAGTAACATACAAGTTGTCACGCCCCGCTTCCCAAAATACGTTAGAGCGGACACGCGACATGAGTCGGCGACGCATTTACGCAAGGAAAATCCCTCACGTATACGCGCTAAGCCTTAAGTAACCTGAAACAAGCTATGTATCTAACTGAAATGAAACATGAATACTGCAATATCACATATAAGCAACCACGCATGATATCATATGAATCAAGAGATAGAATAATGACTGGAATAAGAACTGATCTGATATAACGAGAAACAGGAAATAATACGAAAGCTAGAAAGATAAATGTACCAGAAGAGAATAGGAAGAAGCTCCAGCTATTCGCAGAAGCGTACAGCCTCAACGAACACCTGCAAACCGTCCAATATCTGGACGTGCAAAACCAGGGTCGTCAGAACGCGACCATGGTGAGTGTGTGTGTAAAGGGAAAGCTCGTGCAGAAGAACAATGTGCATAAATAACAATAAGAGCAACTGTAAATATAACATAACTGAATAACAGATAAATAACTGCAGATATAAGATAAATAAATATCATGACAAGATAAACATCTGAACTGAAGCATATCTGATATCAATATAAACAAAGATATAAGACAACTATCTCATCTGTAAACTAACAACTGATATCGAAGATCAACTATCTCAACGGTGGTCAAACAACAGATATCAAAGTCAACTAACACAAATTTAACTAATAGCTAATGTCAAGATGTGAAACCTATATGTCACTAGTCTGGTTGGTATTATTAACCTAACTAATGTAGTACTTAGCTGTGTCCCATACCACAGCCATTTTTCACATATCAAACAATGTTATCGTTATTGTAATTTCCTGCCAATGTAGTGCATGTGTTTTGAAAGAGTACCGTGCATGCCCGGTACCACGGTCTATCACCCCTGGCGCTGAACCAGGACAAGCCGCTAAGCTCTAACAACTGAAGACCACAGCCCCACACGAAAAGACAACTAGTGTGGCGCCGTAATCCGGGCATAGCCCTGACAACTAACACCCCTGGCGCTAAACCAGGACAAGCGCTAGGCTCTGACAACTGAATGGGTAGCCAGTACTACCCTGGTTCCCCATGGTTGGAACCCACAACTCGGTACCATAAGAATCCTTCCAAAATACACGACATACATCATCAGGCAATTACCCCTGTTCCCCGGGTTATGGTGTCTTTTATTAATGAGCATTCAATGTGACTTAATATGTAATAGTAACCAATATCTCCAATAACTGCTGATGTCAACACTAGCTGATAATCTGACAACTGACAACTGTGATATCTCACAACTATGATATCTCACAACTCTGATATCCGACAACTGTGATATCTGACAACTGAGTAGCTGACAACTAATATCTGACATCTGAAATAGAATACTGGAGATATAGCTACTAACACAAAGGTGGTACAAACAACTAGTCTCACTGACAACTATAATTAGTAACTGATCTCTGCCATCTCATATCAACAATGAAAACATGATCACTGATCACTACCACAATGTATCACTGACAACTTATATAAACTCTGAACATGAACATCTTATAATCACCAACAAGTTCTCATTAATAAGTAATGAACTGATAACTGGTAACTCTGAAGTACAAGATCATTAACATCAACTTGGTCACTATCATACTAGCTCAATCTCTACTAACTGAAGTGATCCAGTCTCTAACATCTTAACAAGTCTACATCAATACTCAAATGAATCATAAGGTATATCTCCGAGAACAATATGTCAACACACACCACAATCATATCTATATAGGGAACATCCTCTAAGAACATCGTAACAAGTCAACATCAATATCTGAATGAATCATCACCAATAAAAGAATATCAAATCTGAAAAGTCCTCTACATAAAATATATCAAGCTCATCTTAATGCATATCAGGTTTAACCATAAAGAATGTAAATCCAATATCATCTATAACACAAGTTCAGTCCAACTCCGAATAAGTTCATGTACCAATCCAATCGTCATAATCTTTTAGTAAGGTAAGTTCACATCCAATATGTCCTCGATCAACTTCAATGTAGAATAGCAACTTCTAATACTAGACATCAACGATATATCATCTGATAGATCCCAAATGCCAACAATGTCCATCTCATCTCTATATCAGTCAGACTCCAAAAAAAGGAATATAGATCTAGATAATTCTAACTCATCATCAATCTCTAGCACAACTTAACTAATAAAGTCATATTCAATAACTGATCATCATTCAATGTAAATATCATAAGTCCCAGATCAATCCAAAGTCATCATATCCAACTCATATTCCCAGCAGTCACATGATCAATAAGTATCAGTACAAATCAAGTAATCTGATATAATAGCATTGTTCCAACATATGTCCATAATCAGTACTAGTCTACTCACTCAGACAAACTATATCTGATTCATAAGACTTCACAATTCCCTCTTCTATAAGTATCAATTATGATATCCTAACACTCGATAATATATTATGTACATGCATCTAAGATCTATCATGACATCTTGATACTGGGTACCATAACATGTACATGTATCTAAGTTCTATTGATCAAGTCGTTCCATCCAATATCCATCTCTCAAAGTCATGAACACCATCTATACTCATTACACAACTCATGGGTGAAGTCTACAATCCATCAAGGAACCAAACACAACTAACAGACTCACATTAGTCGACTATAAAGGTAGTCCAAGTCGACTAGGGACAAGGCAAGTCGACTAGCCTTCTGCCAGAATAGAAGACAGAGGCACTACAACGCCTAATCTCCCACACAATAAAATATACATATGTCTCCTCTCTCGTAAACATCAACATACACAATGTCCACATTATTCTATGTACACAATTAAATCAAAATATAATCAATTACATATAAAGAAACGGAACCGAAAGGAGTAAACACTCACCTTGGGGAATCTGCACGTTACCGGGCGAGTCGCCGTTACGGTCACCGTGGCGCCGCTCTTCGCTGTCGGACTGCATAGGACGGTAGCCAGGGTCCTGGGGAAGACCTGGCTGCAATCTGGAGGTCTCGCGCTCGCTGGAAGGGCCTGGAATCGCCGTTCGCCCGCTGCCTGCACTGCTGGTCTGGTTCTGGATCTGCTGTGCGCGTCGCCGAGTGAGTCGTTGCCGCGGTCGTTATGGTGCCGTTCCTCGCCAACGGACTGCATAGGGGGGTGGCCAAGACACTGGAGGAGGTCACCGTGCTGGTCTCCGGCGACGGGCTAGCGTGGATCGAGAGAACGGCCTGCTCGCTCGCTGCCGTGCAGCTGCTCTCCTTCCTGGGCTGCTGGCCCGGATCTCACCAAACAAATCCAAAATGATAACCGAGTGATTTGCGGCACGCCGATGGAGGCTCCGACGGAGGCGTATGGGGCCGCGGAAGGTGTCGTTGGATAGAGCAACTCGCCGCGAAGGGCGTGGGGTGCATACGCGCTCGCCGACGGCGATCAACGGCATCCCGCGGAGAGCCCAAAAATGGTTCGGAGGAAGGTTTTGCCGCACATGCAAGTTACATGATTTGGAGGACAAAATTAGTTTGGTTCACATATTATTTGGAGAAGTCATTCAATTCTACCACTAAGCAAATAATCAAGAATAATAGGATTAAGGAATCCAATGCAAATTGAAAATTGAATCTCATTGTCAGATGTATATCAAAATACAAGCTGTATGTCCGCAACATGCATTTTCGTAGATTTAACAAATAACATCAAAATGTCAAGATAAAAGTGGCAACACTTAAAACCATATATAACATGCTTCAAAGCAATCCAAATATATGGGCACTTTTCTACCACGAAATAATCATACAAGTAAAACCAACAAGAGTACCACACTGGAAATGGTGTAAACTTTCCCCATGAATGAAAAAATGACCCACAATGCTTGGAAAATGGGAAAGAACACAATAACCAAATAACAAGCTTATATATTCTTAACATTTTGTTTAAAAAAAAAAAGGTTGCAGTTACTTTGATCCAATACCTTTGAAGCTCTATAAAATAAAACATAAACAATAAAATAAATCCACTGATCCATCCAAATTAGTAGAAAAGAAAAAAATGCTTGCCTTGCGAAGTTTCGAAAAGGGAAAGATGATGAGAAAGAGATCGCGTTGAAATTCGATAAAGAAGCGTCTTCGACGGTCGGCAAGTCCCCCCTCTTCAAACCCTCATCCCTAGGTGCTGTTAAAAGAATATGACGGCTGGAGTATATAAGGGTGAAGAGAAAAACGAGGGTTTTAACTAGTAATCCCGTATTAGAGCCTAGTTGACCGAAATACCCTTGCCAAAAAAAATATTCTCAGAAAAATCTAAGAAAATTCCAGAAATTCTGAAAAATTAAGAGGATAAAAAAGTTTAACTACATGGAAAGCTAATTCAGAACATAAATTAGTGTGCCGATCCATTTCAGTCTCGAATCAACCCCAAAATTAGAAAATCAAATAGGAAAAATGAAAATACAGTATTTCTAACTGAGGATCTTACACTCTACCCACCTTATAAAAATTTCGTCCCCGAAATTCAAATAAGGCAGGGGATGGTAAAAGAATCCCAAAAATCAAGGAGAAGACAAACAAACACCACGTCGCTTCTCGGCACATCATAAATCCACCACGCTTCCGCTGCGCACTCTGATGCATGCTACCAGCTTCAGCAAGGAGTAACCACTCTCAAGGGACAAAATCAAAGAATAGAATCGAGAAGGACAAGAGAAGTAAGATGAAAATACAGATCACTCAAAAGAAGAGTAGAAGTCAAGGATATCCAACGATCAAAGATGAGAATTTCCAAAGGAGAGGACGATCAATTCCAAATGGACTGAATATCATAATGGATAGTATATGTATATTGCAGTATAACTATAGCTTGTTTTCAAGTCACCGGTAAGAACTAGGTCTCTCTTGCGAAACAAAATTCAAAATTCAACATCGCAAGTCGAAAACCTAGGCTCTGATACCAAGAAAACCCTGTCACGCCCCGCTTCCCAAAATACGTTGGAGCGGACACGCGACATGAGTCGGCGACGCATTTACGCAAGAAAAATCCCTCACGTATACGCGCTAAGCCTTAAGTAACCTGAAACAAGCTATGTATCTAACTGAAATGAAACATGAATACTGCAATATCACATATAAGCAACCACGCATGATATCATATGAATCAAGAGATAGAATAATGACTGGAATAAGAACTGATCTGATATAACAAGAAACAGGAAATAATACGAAAGTTAGAAAGATAAATGTACCAGAAGAGAATAGGAAGAAGCTCCAGCTATTCGCAGAAGCGTACAGCCTCAACGAACACCTGCAAACCGTCCAATATTTGGACGTGCAAAACCAGGGTCGTCAGAACGCGACCATGGTGAGTGTGTGTGTGTAAAGGGAAAGCTCGTGCAGAAGAACAATGTGCATAAATAACAATAAGAGCAACTGCAAATATAACATAACTGAATAACAGATAAACAACTGCAGATATAAGATAAATAAATATCATGACAAGATAAACATCTGAACTGAAGCATATCTGATATCAATATCAACAAAGATCTCGTCTGTAAACTAACAACTGATATCGAAGATCAACTATCTCAACGGTGGTCAAACAACAGATATCAAAGTCAACTAACACAAATGTAACTAATAGCTGAAGCCAAGATGTGAAACCTATATGTCACTAGTCTGGTTGGTTATTATTAACCTAACTAATGTAGTACTTAGCTGTGTCCCATACCACAGCCATTTTCCCACATATCAAACAATGTTATCGTTATTGTAATTGCCTGCCAATGTAGTGCATGTGTTTTGGAAGAGTACCGTACATGCCCGGTACCACGGTCTATCACCCCTGGCGCTGAACCAGGACAAGCCGCTAGGCTCTAACAACTGAAGACCACAGCCCCACACGAAAAGACAACTAGTGTGGCGCCGTAATCCGGGCATAGCCCTGACAACTAACACCCTGGCGCTAAACTAGGACAAGCCGCTAGGCTCTGACAACTGAATGGGTAGCCAGTACTACCCTGGTTCCCCATGGTTGGAACCCACAACTCGGTACCATAAGAATCCTTCCAAAATACACGACATGCATCATCAGGCAATTACCCCTGTTCCCCGGGTTATGGTGTCTTTTATTAATGAGCATTCAATGTGACTTAATATGTAATAGTAACCAATATCTCCAATAACTGCTGATGTCAACACTAGCTGATAATCTGACAACTGACAACTGTGATATCTCACAACTATGATATCTCACAACTCTGATATCCGACAACTGTGATATCTGACAACTGAGTAGCTGACAACTAATATCTGACATCTGAAATAGAATACTGGAGATATAGCTACTAACACAAAGGTGTTACAAACAACTAGTCTCACTGACAACTATAACTAGTAACTAATCTCTGC
This sequence comes from Agave tequilana, assembly GCA_038442645.1. Lineage (NCBI taxonomy): Eukaryota > Viridiplantae > Streptophyta > Magnoliopsida > Asparagales > Asparagaceae > Agave > Agave tequilana. The sequence continues at coordinate 4,091 of JAVJIF010025718.1, read as the reverse complement.
CATCTCATATCAACAATGAAAACATGATCACTGATCACTACCACAATGTATCACTGACAACTTATATATACTCTGAACATGAACATCTTATAATCACCAACAAGTATCTCATTAATAAGTAATGAACTGATAACTGGTAACTCTGAAGTACAAGATCATTAACATCAACTTGGTCACTATCATACTAGCTCAATCTCTACTAACTGAAGTGATCCAGTCTCTAACATCTTAACAAGTCTACATCAATACTCAAATGAATCATAAGGTATATCTCCGAGAACAATATGTCAACACACACCACAATCATATCTATATAGGGAACATCCTCTAAGAACATCGTAACAAGTCAACATCAATATCTGAATGAATCATCACCAATAAAAGAATATCAAATCTGGAAAGTCCTCTACATAAATATATCAAGCTCATCTTAATGCATATCAGGTTTAACCATAAAGAATGTAAATCCAATATCATCTATACACAAGTTCAGTCCAACTCCGAATAAGTTCATGTACCAATCCAATCGTCATAATCTTTTAGTAAGGTAAGTTCACATCCAATATGTCCTCGATCAACTTCAATGTAGAATAGCAACTTCTAATACTAGACAACAACGATATATCATCTGATAGATCCCAAATGCCAACAATGTCCATCTCATCTCTATATCAGTCAGGCTCCAAAAAAAAAGGAATATAGATTCTAAATAATTCTAACTCATCATCAATCTCTAGCACAACTTAACTAATAAAGTCATATTCAATAACTGATCATCATTCAATGTAAATATCATAAGTCCAGATCAATCCAAAGTCATCATATCCAACTCATATTCCCAACAGTCACATGATCAATAAGTATCAGTACAAATCAAGTAATCTGATATAATAGTCGTTGCTCCAACATATGTCTATAATCAGTACTAGTCTACTCACTCAGACAAATTATATCTGATTCATAAGACTTCACAATTCCCTCTTCTATAAGTATCAATTATGATATCCCAACACTCGATAATATATTATGTACATGCATCTAAGATCTATCATGACATCTTGATACTGGGTACCATAACATGTACATGTATCTAAGTTCTATTGATCAAGTCATTCCATCCAATATCCATCTCTCAAAGTCATGAACACCATATATACTCATTACACAACTCATGGGTGAAGTCTACAATCCATCAAGGAACCAAACACAACTAACAGACTCATATTAGTCGACTATAAAGGTAGTCCAAGTCGACTAGGGACAAGGCAAGTCGACTAGCCTTCTGCCAGAATAGAAGACAGAAGCACTACAACGCCTAATCTCCCACTCAATAAAATATACATATGTCTCCTCTCTCGTAAACATCAACATACACAATGTCCACATTATTCTATGTACACAATTAAATCAAAATATAATCAATTACATATAAAGAAACGGAACCGAAAGGAGTAAACACTCACCTTGGGAATCTGCACGTTACCGGGCGAGTCGCCGTGGCGCCGCTCTTCGCTGTCGGACTGCATAGGACGGTAGCCAGGGTCCTGGGGAAGACCTGGCTGCAATCTGGAGGTCTCGCGCTCGCCGGAAGGGCCTGGAATCGCCGCTCGCCCGCTGCCTGCACTGCTGGTCTGGTTCTGGATCTGCTGTGCACGTCGCCGGGCGAGTCGCTGCCGCGGTCGTTATGGTGCCGTTCCTCGCCAACGGACTGCATAGGGGGGTGGCCAAGACACTGGAGGAGGTCACCGTGCTGGTCTCCGGCGACGGGCTAGCGTGGATCGGGAGAACGGCCTGCTCGCTCGCTGCCGTGCTGCTGCTCTCCTTCCTGGGCTGCTGGCCCGGATCTCACCAAACAAATCCAAAATGATAACCGAGTGATTTGCGGCACGCCGATGGAGGCTCCGACGGAGGCGTATGGGGCCACGGAAGGTATCGTTGGATAGAGCAACTCGCCGCGAAGGGCGTGGGGTGCATACGCGCTCGCCGACGGCGATCAACGGCATCCCGCGGAGAGCCCGAAAATGGTTCGGAGGAAGGTTTTGCCGCACATGCAAGTTACATGATTTGGAGGACAAAATTAGTTTGGTTCACATATTATTTGGAGAAGTCATTCAATTCTACCACTAAGCAAATAATCAAGAATAATAGGATTAAGGAATCCAATGCAAATTGAAAATTGAATCTCATTGTCAGATGTATATCAAAGTACAAGCTGTATGTCCGCAACATGCATTTCCGTAGATTAACAAATAACATCAAAATGTCAAGATAAAAGTGGCAACACTTAAAACCATATATAACATGCTTCAAAGCAATCCAAATATATGGGCACTGTTCTACCACGAAATAATCATACAAGTAAAACCAACAAGAGTACCACACTGGAAATGGTGTAAACTTTCCCATGAATGAATGAAAAAATGACCCACAATGCTTGGAAAATGGGAAAGAACACAATAACCAAATAACAAGCTTATATATTCTTAACATTTTGTTTAAAAAAAAAAAAGGTTGCAGTTACTTTGATCCAATACCTTTGAAGCTCTATAAAATAAAACATAAACAATAAAATAAATCCACTGATCCATCCAAATCAGTAGAAAAAAAAAAATGCTTGCCTTGCGAGTTTCGAAAAGGGAAAGATGATGAGAAAGAGATCGCGCTGAAATTCGATAAAGAAGCGTCTTCGACGGTCGGCAAGTCCCCCCCTTCAAACCCTCATCCCTAGGTGCTGTTAAAAGAATATGACGGCTGGAGTATATAAGGGTGAAGAGAAAAACGAGGGTTTTAACTAGTAATCCCGTATTAGAGCCTAGTTGACCGAAATACCCTTGCCAAAAAATATTCTCAGAAAAATCTAAGAAAATTCCAGAAATTCTGAAAAATTAAGAGGATAAAAAAGTTTAACTACATGGAAAGCTAATTCAGAACATAAATTAGTGTGTCGATCCATTTCAGTCTCGAATCAACCCCAAAATTAGAAAATCAAATAGGAAAAATGAAAATACAGTATTTCTAACTGAGGATCTTACACAAGTGGTCTTGGGCCTCTGCTCTAGAAAGCAGAGACCATGGGCCCTCTGATTTGCTGCGTTTTCGCGGCCCAAGCCGCTTCCGCGGCAAAAAGGAGTTGACTACTAACGTTGTTTTTGCAGGGCTGCTTGACTTGCAAAATTCTAGTTTTCTGCAATTTGTTTTTCTTATATGCCATCACCATAAGCCTGCTAATAAACCAACAGTAAAATACTTGTTGAAAAAGATAAAAAATTGATTAGACATTTGCATTTTAGGCACATGTCTTTTCAATTCTTTTATTTTTACTGTTGAAGAGTGCTGGAGCAAGGTACGTTCTCATTGCATGTAGAATAGGGACTCACCTCTTGGTTGATTTTCATTGCTTTGAGTGAATCTATTTACATATCTTGTACACTTGCACAACTGATCTTAAGGACAACCCAATAACAAGATAAGGTGGGGATTTAATTACCCTTCCTTAGCCCAAAAATCAGATTCCAAGCACTCACTAACCCAAGCCTAACTAAAAATGAGTGAACGTTGGCCCTAGGGACATCTCGGACTCAATTAGGAGATTGTCCTAAGGGGGAAAGGTGTTGGGAATTTGACTCCTGTCAAATTAGTGTCTAGGAAAGGGATTAAGGCCGAAAGCCTGAAGATTGGTGGTTATTTAATTAAGGAACGTCTTTGACAGAAACCTCCCACCAACCTTGCCCTGACCTAGCTGATTAGCTTGTGGTCAAAGTCTGCATTATACTTCCCGTGGACAGTCTAATCATTAGGAGTCGTCTAGGTCATAGTCTACCCTAACTTTAGTTAGCAATTTTTTCCTTTTATTTGTTTTGCTTATTTTTTTTGTTTTTTCTTTCTTTTTGTTTGTATTGTATGATATGGCTTATAACAACATTTTTCCAGCTTCAATAATAATTCATATTACACACCGACTTCATTTTCGGATATTACCAACCCGGCATATCATAACTTTAACCAACCTAGTGTGCCAGATTGGTCTTATCCGAATCAATATAACCCATACCCCCAATCTAATACTATAATTTCCATAATGATTTCAACTC
>JAVJIF010025717.1:0-24767 GCA_038442645.1 Agave tequilana | reverse complement strand
GTCCTCCACTGATTGAAAATTTGAAACAAACAACTGGCTTTATAGCAGACTATTATCTTTTCATAAGTTACCACTTGTGTGCAAAACAAACTGTTTCAGAGACAGTTTTCTATGAATTAATCATGGGCCCAAGCTGCAATTCCTCTTTACTGCCATGTGTCGTTACGATTAACCATATTCTTTTTCCATGTAGATCTCCCGCACAGGTCAAATGAAGAAATAAACAGCTTTTTGGATCACTGTCGTCTCATCCCTGTGACTCTAATATGGGAGCATGCAGAATTAGGGGTGCAATGGGGTCGTTTCGGATTCAGGACAACTCATGACCAAGCTGAAGATATAATACAATGACCGAACCCGAACGCGAACCCGAACCTAACCCCATCCAAAGCTGACCAATCTTCTAGCCGTAACTTAACCCGAGCTAGAAGTTTCATGTTCATGGTTACAGCTAGGAAAGTCGGGATTGGGTTGAGCTGTCACAGCCAATAAATTCAAAATCTCATGTTTATATTTCCATAATTTCATATTTTTAGAAAAAAACAATATATTTTTATAACTTTAAGCAAAATAAAATACTGAGAAACAGATCTGTTAGAGTTTAGGATGATATTAGTAATGTAGTACACACACAATAACAACAACAACAACAACAACAACAACAAGTCGGGGTTTGGTCGGGTTGTCCGCCCAACATGAATTATTTTTTCTGTTGGCTTTTATCAATCTGTGACAAATCCACCAAACGCACATCCTTCTTGTTGGGTTGATTAATTGGGTTGGTCAATGGGTGGGGTTAGCAAAAATGCACTCTTGAACCCCATGTATATCGAGTTTATGTCACGGCAGAGGTTGGAGGAAGGATGCTAGTAGTTGCCAGTCTCCATCTCTCCTGTGTTTAAAGAAGAAATTCTCTGCATGATTTTCTTGGCTCTGCTTATCTATTTTGTAGATTTTGTCACTAGAAACAGACTTTTGACATTTTTTTCTATTTTGTGCGTCAATTACTGTGAACCTTTTACAATACAACCATCTCAGTGCCGATAGTTCCTTGTGCATCTTGCATAACTATATTTTCTATTAAAAATGCTTCATTGTGCGTGTGGTAGAGATTTTTCAATGCGATTGATCTAACGACCAACTCACACCACAAAGGAGGGGGTCTATCTAAATCAGGGGTGGAACTTCAGATTTCAACACAGTAAACACAGCTGAGATAAAAAAAAAATTTACGTGAAAACTCAAATTGAAAAAATCACGGGGAGGGGAGATAGAATTCACCATATTTTCTCGAGATTACAGTGAACTCTGTAGAGTATTTCTGTGCTTACAATTACTTTGTTCTTGCCCCCCTTCCTTCACGGATTTCTAAATGTATACTCTGTAGCGTTGTAACTGATGGTGTGAATTTCTCGGATCTTTACAATTGCATGATTTTCACGTTGAGATCTTTGCATAACTGTTCAGATTGTTGTGTTTTATTGTTGGGATTGACATGCCGAGATATTTTTCACTATCCATAACTGCCCCCACTGAAATAGGAGAGTATTTAGAATATTGGGATATCGTGGTAGCATAACTACCTTCGCGATCGGGGAAACCTTGCGTTGAGCTGTATCCAGTGGAAGCGAGAATCTCCGCAGAGAGCCAATGTAATGGAGGTCAGGGAAAAAAGGACCCGAGGTCTTCTCTGGGTCGAATGTGAGCTCGGGGGGCCCGGGGCTCTCTTCTTGGGGTTGAATGTGAGCTTGGGGCAAGACCCGAGGCTCTCTTCTCGGATCGAATGTGAGACAACTGGTATCTTGAGTTCGTTGTCCACTGGAGACACTCTTGGTGCGGCGGGACACGTGTCGTGATCTTGGAGAATGATCATATTCTGACCACTACAGTGCGGCCTGTATTTATATTATATTTTTTATTAATTAGTTTCTGAACTTATGATACTTCTAACTCTTTGACATTTTCTAATATAAAAAAATACAACCATCTCAGTGCCCATAGTTCCTTGTGCATCTTGCATAGCTATATTTTCTATTAAAAAATGCTTCATTGTGCCGCCAGTAGTTATATTATATTTTTCATTATTAGTTTCTGGACTTATGATACTTCTAACTCTTGGCATTTGTAATTGATGCAGGTGGTTGACGCAGGTGATCTGTGTGCTATCTGCCAGGAGAAGATGCACACACCTATCTTACTTCGTTGTAAGCATATATTCTGTGAAGACTGTGTTTCTGAATGGTAGTGTATCTCATCACCTTATGCCTCCTCTCAGCTGTTATGTCCTTTATTTTGAAAATTCAGAAGAAATTAGACAGAGGAGAGCCTAGTGGCTGTTTTTCTATGAAGCAAACTAATCTATAACGAAATAAAATGAAATGAAATAATATAAGAGGAAATTGCTTTCAAAGTCAGGACTCGTATCTTTGTCCACAAAGGGAAAGAAGGTTTTGGTGTGTGTAATATAATTCAGTAAACTTTCAGTGATTTTTTGGTAGTGTCTGAAAAATTAATGGGTGATATATCTGACTTTCAGGTTTGAAAGAGAACGCACGTGTCCATTATGTAGGCTTTAGTAAAGCCAGCTGATCTCCGGTCCTTTGGTGATGGTTCCACAAGTCTCTTCTTCCAGCTATTCTAAATCTCACTTTCAGCAAAGCAACATTCGCTTATCTCAAAAAGATGTAGCTCGTAATGAAACAGAGAGGCTCCGGTTTGTCTCCTGCTCCTCATGGTTAAGGTCGTGGATTCATTTTAACCGACCATTATTATATCTATGGCCTATTTCTTCCCAATTTTTGATGGAAGTTGTGGTCCTCCTAGGAAGGGAGGTTGCTGTGTCCATATTCCTGTAATTGATCTATAGGCCCCGTAACAGGGAATTTTTTATGAACAGACTGAGAAGAACTGTACAAATAGTCTATATATATAACATTTCCCATGTTGCTGTAAATAGAATGTGCGGGTTTTCAAAGTCATTCGGTATCTGTTGCTGTAGTTGTCAGATACATGCTTAGCACGATGTTGTGGCAAATTATGAGAAGCTGCTTATTTGACCATAAATTTCTTGTACAGCTGGTGGGTATGATTTTTAAATTTTAGCCAGGTTGTTGGATTTTGTTACAAATTTCTGATTAAAGATCTTTCTATAGGCTGTATCTGATAATGATGTTATATGCATTATCACATACTTAAAACTTTTCTTTGGGGTTGTTAATTCAGTGACACTTTGATTTCATCTCAGGTTTCTTGTTAAGTTCAAGAAATGGTTGTATATTCTTCCAGTTGCAATTGGTAACCAATTCTGACCCGAAGCCATTAGATACTCTCTTCAAGCAAATGTGATGGGTGTTCTATTCTGAAGGCCCTATTTCAGCAAAGGCTTGATGATGAAGCTACTTGACCCATACTGAATAAAGAAAAAGATTAGTTGACTTATTTTGTACAGTTCATATCAGTGGTGTGGTCTTGTAGGTGTTGGGAGGAAGAGGAAAATTTTGCTATCAGGCTTCCAACTAAAGAGGAGGGGATCCAGGAATCATTCTTTCAAAAAGGTGACTACTCTTTTAATTGGGATGATGGATTTATGTAATCCTTGCAACACAATACGGGTTAGCCCACTGGCTAAACCCCTCCCTCTCAGGGAGGTTTCAGGTTTAATCCCGTAGCTGTCGAATGAGGAATTTAACTGGATTAATCAGTGATGAGTGTCTGTGTACAAGCTGGAGTGTGGTCTCCATCATGTTTCAATATGGGAAAAAAAAAAAAAAATGCTCAACAAGAGACTAGTCAACCCCCAATGTCATGTGCATTTTTGAGTTGTCTTGTTCTACCTAATCCCTGTGTCCAATTTTCCTCGAGCTTTCATCCTCTGGTTTCATGCTCATTTAAACCCAACCCAGCTTCCAACGCTTCGTGACCCCACTCTCATCCTGTTAGGGTACCGTTTCTTCTCAGAAATTTGAAATGGATTTCAAACAGGCACCGTTTCTTCTCAGAGAGCCGAAATGGTTTCCAGAACTGTTAAATTTCTTTCAAAAACTTCTCGTTTCATAGTGAGAAACATGGGAGAGGATATACATAAATTGCTGATAAGAGAAAAAAAACATGCCAGTAAAAGAATATCTCATAAACAAATTCTGACATTCTTTTAAGCCACAGATTTCAAGCTGATGATACAAACGATTCCCAATGCCAACTTCAACATCTCAGGGAACATGAGGTTCAAAGTTGATAATTAACAACGTTAACTTGTATATTTGCATATATGTTAATAAACAATGATGGCAACATAACCAATACACAGCAGCAAAATCACAAATGGACAAGCTTGCACAAAACACATACAATCCAGGCACACCCAAGGGGCAAAAGGGCCATCAAGAGCATCGTTACCATTGCTGATTTTCATCTTCGCCTTCTGTGGATGAGTGCATACAGACCCTTGTGTCTGGAGAAACCATTCCTGAAGTGACGCGAGGTGAAGGTGTTGGAGGCGTAGGGATAATGGGGCAGGCTTCTGGTACAACAATTGCTGGAGGCTTTATTGGAGTAGGTGTAGAGGGAACAGGGACGGCTGGTGATGGATGTTCAAGGGGGGCCGAAGCAGCATGAGATGAGTTGGAGATGGAATTAGTTCGAGATAAAATTTGGTTGGGACTGTTGGAGAAGACCTCCGAGACTTCTTCAATTCCCTCATCAACATACACAACATCCTGCATGGTGAGCTGGTGGTATTCCACTATCTCCCTCAAGAACCTATTCTCTCTGGCATAGACTGAGTTCTCATGCGCCAGTCTTCCCTTCTCAGATAACAATGTCTCCAGCTGCAGTCGTATCTGAGTGGAAACAAAGAACAAACATATGAAAAGATGGTCTCAACAGATGATTGTGTCAATTTCAGAGCTGAATGATCCAGCATCTATTTTGAATTTGTATTGCTACATGCGGCAAGGAAGAAAAAAATAATTCACTAGTTGTTAGCAATCTTCTAAAATGGCCAACAGAAGGACACTTATTATATTAGATGGATAATTATTGGCTACTAGTGCCCACTGAGCATAGGTCAAACCACAAGCAATAAGTTCCCTATACTCAGTAGGCAAGAAGTTTTTCGAATTAAATTTGTTTGGGCACAGTTAAATTTGCTAGGGTGCACTAAGGAAGCATGTTACCGCAGCTAGACGCAACGGTTTGTGAATGTGATTTATGTGCGCAACAGGATTTTCCTTTTCCCCCTTTATGGGATCTTCTTTTCTCCAATTAAACAATATATAACACGCATGCGTAGAGAAGTAACATAAGAGTTTACACCTACATAGTAAAATACATGGTGGGCCACACAAATTCACGATCCAATGTTGATTGTGATATGCCAACTTAAATCCCATACGGACTGAAAATTACATGGAATTAAATTTATATCCAACAAATGAAGCAAATAAAAAACCAAGCTTTTAAGACCATTTTGGCCATTCATTTTTAGATCATGAGATGTTTGTACTAGAAAGTTTGAATAACCATAATTTTTTATTTACACGAGTTTTAGGATGTGTAAATTACAATAACGGCTCAGATCATGAATTTGAGTGACCCACAATGCATTTTACTAGGTATGTGTAAACTCTTACGTTACCTCACCCTACGTGTAATATAACCTTACCCTAATCCTTGTGGAAGGACATAGTTACCCCCCACACCTCCCCCCCCCCCCCCCCCCCCCCCCCCCCAAACACACACACTAATGAGTCTAAACTCCAACACAAACAATGACCAATGAGTAAACCCCCCCCCCCCCCCCCCAACCCAAAAAAAAAAAAAACACACACCTACTATTTAAAAGATCATGTAAAGAAGACTATTTGCCACTTTAGATATCATTACAAGTGCTCTTACATACTCGTAAAGTATAACACTAACAATGCAAGCAATGTTTTTTTGCTTTGAACGTGGATGATCCGCTCTGTAGCCAATTCATTTTTCGATGTGGATATTTGCATTGTTTTAAATATCGGCCGATATACCGGTATATCAACCGAGATACCGGTATTTTATCAAAAACGATACAATAAGTGCAAAAATTTACCGGATATCGTTTTGACCCGATTTGGCCCGATATATCGCCATATGGCCGATATATCGCCATGTGGCCGATATATCGGCCGACATCCGAAATGAAATATCCAATATATCAGCCGATATAGTTACTTATTTGGATAATTATTATTATTCTTGCTTGAGAGATCATTTTATTTTATTATATATTCATTATGGTATTTTAATGATGTTTTTATATGATGTTTAAATAATAACTTATTTTCTTTTAATAATGTCTTATATGTATTGATTATTGATATATCAACCGGTATTTAGTAACGTATCGCGATATATCACCGATATCCGGTATATAATTTTGCCGACCGGTATATCGCTGATATCCATATTTAAAACACTGGATATTTGATATCCATTTTAAATAAGGATATGGATATGTAATGATAAAGTTATTTGAGAAATCTAAGATTTCCAAATAAATACTCGAATTCACCGAATATGCGCACAGTACAAATAATACATATTTCAATTATATCATATACTTTATAATTTGATATTTTGTTTTTAAAAAAATATCAAACTCATATAATCATACACAAGCACGCACACACATGTGCGTAAGACAGCGGATTAGCCGCCGGTAACACTCTTCCCTCCTAAAGAGGTCCCATGTTCGATTCGTGCAGTTGTCGAACGAGGGGTGGCTCGGGTAATTAGTGAAGTGTGTGTGTCTTTACAACATAGACACACGTGTATGTGAGTCTTTACGACCGTCAGGCAATAAGCAGGTGACACTTTCTCTTCTCTGACATGATTTTGAAGTGTCTTTTTCAGTTCTGAAAATTCTTTCCGGCTAACATGTGCGTGTGTAAGCGCGTGAGAGCACCTGCAGAAGGGATCAGTGTAGGTGAATGCCCACACTGGATTCTACAGAAAAGTTTTAAAAGTTTTTATTGAACCTTAATGTTTCTACATAACACCCCGTTTAGTTTATGATTATATTGTTCATAAAATAATTATATTTGAAACCTAGCTCAGGTGGTGAGGATTCATAATAAGTTATTGGAGTTCCTAGGTTCAAGTATTTGCCTATGCACGATGATTCTTTTCGTACTAGTTTTTTGGCTTATTGCTAAAAAAAACTAATTATGATTATTGTCTAATTGATAATTAAAAATTAATTTTGATTATTGACTAATTCAGGTAAACTAATTCGCAATAAATTTTAACAATTTAAAAATTATAGTATCTAGAGATTAGAGATAATAATGAATTTGAATTATATACATTACTTCAAAAATTGATGACTTTTGTTACATACCAAAGGTAACTAGAATGTATGGAATAATTTAAAAGTTTTATTATATTATCTATTTATGCTTAAAGATAATTATAATTAATTTAAAGATGAGATTCATAAGTAATTCCTTTTCTCTAATCAAACTTAACAGAGTTAATCAAATCCATTTCCCCATTTCTCTTAGAAGATCATTTCAATGTTCACAAATTTAGAGTTTAAATTTGTATATCAATCTATTCTCTTACATATGTGAAAAATCTAGCTTTCATTGCTCCGACATCAAAAAAAAAAAAAAAATCCTGCATCCGCATCCGCTACTGTGTGTTTGTGTTTGTGTGACATTAAAGAATATAAAATTAAGTCATGACTGATCTTTCTCATGTTTTTAGTTTCATTTGTTAATATCTTCGTTAATATCTGTATAATATTCAAACCTGCATTTGTGCCAAACTAACACAGTGATTAAGTTAAAATATCTATATTTGGATCCATATTTGCTAAAAGAAAACAAACATAGATATGATAATGCTTGTATCTGCTCCGTATCCGATATGAATACACCCCTCAATCAAATACATGGTCTTCAAGTTAAAGTCATAGTCTCCTACCATGAAGACTGACTTGTTCCCAGCCTCCCTGTAGTATCGGGTATGAATCTGATATGATTACACACGGATACGCGTAAGATTTGTATTCGTACAAATCCGGGTCTCGAATCCGGGTTAAAACATGATAGGATTTCCGGGTTCTTATTGGGTACATATTGGGTTCAAATGAATCATTGGGCTGGGACTTAAACCTGCTATCCACAAAATAAAAATCTGATCAGGTCCCTCTATTCCCTACCCATGACCATGAGATCGAAGCAATTCCATCGCCTCCTTCCTCCCCTCTCCTCTCTTCTAATCCTTGTTCTTGTTGACAAGGGCGACATTTTGTGAGAAATATTTTGACATTTACAACATAAACGAAGCGATCGACAACGACATCAAGATCGTTGATGCTTTAGGGTCAGGGCTTATTTGAAAATTCCATTTCAATGTTCTTTTAATGTTTATACTTTATTTGGAGAGGCTGAGTCTAGAGTTGAAGCTTGAGCTTGTTGAGGAATGGCGAGGGGATTGGGGTTGTTTTGACAGTTTTTGGACGACGGATGGGAGTTTGTGGTTGATAATGAGCTTTAATAAGATGTTGTAAGTCTGAAAATTTTAGCTTTTTTGATTTGTTTAAAGAGTGAGGGGATTGGATTACTAGAGCGTGATTTGCTTTCTTCTTCTCTCAACTTCTTTTGTGTTCAGAATAGAAGGTACTAAATTTCTTTTTTGTTTGGGTTGAATGCTCTCAAGGACAGAAGTAAAAAGGGGATAGGAATGTTGCTTTAATATTTTTTGCTTTTTTTTTCATGTGATTTTTGCGCTTTTCTTTGAGAAGAGAGGGAGTTTTGAATGGATTTGATTTTTCTTCCATATGACTAGAATGATAGAAATGTCACAACCGAAATAATAATAAAAAAATAAATTTATTTGGTTGAAAGTGTAATTTCTTAAAACAAAGGGCTTAAAGAGTAAAATTTGCAATATGAAATCCCTTTTATTTATTTTATTGGACTTATATGCAAATTGTTAATTTGATGAGGGTTTAATTGTAAATATTTCAAAAAAAAAAGAAATCTCATGGGAGGGACACGCGTCCTTAGCATATCCCTAGACAGCCGTGTGTCAAAGAAAAGAAACGAGCGACAGAAAAAAGAAAAAGAGCAGAGCATAAGCTAGAGAGCGAAAGGAGAAGAAGATGATGATGATGAAAGAGAAGTTGAGGAGGCTGCAGAGGAAGTTTCCATTGAATTTTGGCATCTATCTCAAAACCAACTCTAATTGTATACTTTTGATATCATCTCTTTGCCTCTTTAAGAATCAACTTTATCTAGTTAACATGAGTTTCAATCTAGTGCAATTGCCCCAAAAAATAGGTATTGACTTCTAAACCTAATCATTTTAATTTTATTAGTTTAAATATTCATCTTATCAAATCTTAAGAGTTCAAATTGTGTCTCTTGTCATCTCTCTGCTTATCTTCAAGTTAAATTTAGGATAACTATGATTGATTTAAGTGCAGAATTCTAGGGTTCAACACTTATTTTCATCTGTAATATAATTTAATAATTTTATGTATTATTGCTCAATACAAAGAAAAGAAATATTTTCTTTAATTCCTAGATCTAATTTTTTTCTAAATTTACACATTATGTATAACTCAAAAACATGAAGTTAAGGCATTGAATTCTAATAAATGAAAACTAAACGGTAAGTCGAGTTAGTAAAATGTGACTTTTGGGTTGTTGCTAGGAGATTCCCAAGCGGTTCAATAGATGTATACTGGAGGTCACTAAGAGCTTGGGTAGCAAGGATTTCACGATAAGTGGTTGTATCACGCTTTGCAGTTATACTAACTGTTTGAAATTTATATAGTTGACTTGTTCATGTTGGTTTTATGATTTTTTATATAAAACGGGTGGTTTATGCATAAAAGCATTTTATATGCTTTTCTTATGTATGAATACCAAATAGCTAGTTGATTCGTTGGAGATTGTTTGAGTTATCATTATCTCAAGGACTTATAACCTATGTTGTATTTTCTCATACAGTTGTGGGCATGTGATAGTCATAGGTATATGATGCACATACATGGGGTATGGTTAGTGATTCTCGATTATAGTATGATGCTATATGGATAACATATATGAATGTATTTTGCCCCATGTACTACGTGCATCATATGATAAATATACCAGTATAAGTGAAATTAAGGAATCCATGATGGATCTCAATTTGTCCCATCCATAAAGGTGTTTATCTACGCAAGCATGGATAAGGTAGACCCAACACGGGTAATTTAATAGTGGTGAGACCCAAATCAACCGGGGTGTGAAGTGTTGACTGTATTGGGATATGGCATGCCTAATTTCTAACACACGCCTTATTTGTTTAAGACATATTAAGTGTTATATTTATTTATTAAGTGCTATATTTATTTATTTCTGATACACATTGGCATGGTTTTAGTTTAATATCCAAAAGTCACCCCACAATATTACATCTCATATCTCATGATTTTAATTCATATAATTGCATGGTATGTTCATTCACTTGCTGAGCTTAGGCTCACCCCACCAATTACAGTTTTATGGGTTGGTGAATTTAATCAAATGGGATAGCACATAGGAGACGAGGAATTTAAGAAGATTCCTTCGAGCAAAGTACCAATTTGAGCTATAGGTAGTAATTTTACTAGATTTTGAATCTTTTATTGATATTTGATAGTTATACATATATTAGAATACAGTCTATTAAGATTTATTTAACATGAATTTTATTGCTCCAAGGAGGACTTGGAGTTTTTATGTTGGAAAAACTGCGGCCGTGTCATGCACCCTATTTTACTACATATTATATTTTTGGGGCGTGGCAAAAAATTTAACTATTGAGATATAATGTCTATTTTTGTTGAATTTAGACTACGTCTTGATTTTTTTATAAAGTTTAAAATAATTTGATAGTTTCTTAATCATTAAATTATTATTAATTATATAATATAATAATAATATTTAATTGGTTTGCTGTATCCCGGACGAATCTATATTTGTGTTTTTTGATTTTTTTTGTATCAACGTACTTGTGTCATCTCCGTTACTCATACCCATATCGGTGCAACCTAGGTCGCCTACATGGTGTATTAGAAGTTGATTTTTGAAATTGAAAAGGGTAAAGGTGCCATCCCTCTAAAAATGTTTATTAAACTAGATTTTCTAAATAACTTATCCCAACTAAACTTTTTGCCTACTCATGGCACTACTCGTTTCTTCAACCCTTAGGGTTTCATATGCCAACATAATAGAACTAATACTTTAACCCTTTGCTTCACTCCACATATTCAAGTTTAAACTTGCAAGGGTATTGAAGAATACTTTGTCATTTTCATAAAATATGCAGACAGGAACCTATATAGTAAAACATTTTCCAATAAGCACATCAAACGTGTAGAGTTAGAGGCTTCAGAGCCCTTAATGAATCTGTCTTTTCCACTACATTGCAGACCACAATTATCCTCCATAAATGTACTTTAACTAGAAATGATCTGAATGCCAAGTGTTAAGCTAATATTCCCTGCAACTTTTTAGGGGCCATAATATAACTAATATAACCAGTTTCTGACTTACTGTCAACCAACTGGAAATTGATAGAAAATTTACTAAAGACACAAAGACAGGCTGTTGCATTCATGTAGACTAGCAAAGCAGTTATGACAAAGGGAGATTCTCCTGTCTGTAGAAAGTTTTACAATCATGCAGACTCATTAATAGACCGCAAAGTATAAGCCAAAATGCCAAAGAGAAACACAAAACGCAATTCAAATAGAAAATAAAGAAACTTGAAAAACCTATGACCAAGAACTTTGGAAGATAGACATGACATACTTACCAAATCATCATCTTCAGGATTACCTCCCTTCTCATGACTCTCCCTCAACATCTTGTTCTCTTCTTCAAGTTGAGCACATCGTTCCTTTGCAAAAGCAAGGTCTGCTTTGACAGTCTTTAGTTCTCGCAAAAGAAGCTTGGCCTTGGCAGCCATTGCATTTGCAACCTACAATTATAAGAAGGCAATTTGCTCATTGTATTAAAAAAAAAAAATGCTTCAGTGTTAAGGTGGGTTTCATAGAGGTATTCTATCACAAGGTCAAACAAAAAAAATCAGTGCACGTTCCATCATATACATTTCAAGAAATTTAGATTTCAAGAAGATTAATAACCAGTACCACAAACTGAAATGGACAATTTGCATCTCAGTCCAGTTCTGCCAATCTCTACACCGGTCCTTGACCGGAGAACTGAGATCTGAACTTGTCTAGTATGTTACTTAGACTTTTGAATGCTTCAAAATTATTATGGAAGCAGACAGGTCTTGCATTGTCTTAAAAGGTGAGCAATCTCACATATTTACAAGTTATTAATTACAAAAGTTTACTAAATGCAATTTAGTCTAGCCCCTATTAGTCAATTGGAGCTCTTGGTTGAAACTGGAACAATTATTTTAATGGATTAATTTTTGGGAGTCGAACATTTTTAGGCAGAACAGAAGAGGACAATTGGAACAATTAGAACATCGAGAAATTAAAGATCAAACATTTCATGATATGACACCTCACTTTATTTATTTTTAAACTACTATTAATAATTATTTAATGATATTAGAAAATAACACTTTACTTATCTTTTAAACTACACTTAATGATATTAGCAAATAATATGTTAAAAGATAACGATTAGTGACAAGTAGTAATAAAAATAATTAATAATTATATTAGTAATTATTTTTTAATGATTTTAATTATTATTTAATGGGATTAACTATTTATTTTCTATTACTGCCAGTAAACAATGCAGTTAATAAATAATATATAGTGATAATAAAAGTTATTATTAAAATTTAAGCATTAATTAGTTATCATGAACTATTAATAATGAAAAACTAATGTTACTGCCATTGGAAGATAATTATTAATATTAGTCACTAATAGATTGATCATTAATTATAAATTATTAATGATTGAATGTTAATAATAATGCTCGGTTGGGAGAGACAATGAGGGACTGTTTTTTTTTTCCTTTTCTTTTTGGGGTTTTTTTTTTGGGGTGGGGGGGGGGTGGGGGGGGGGGGGATATTCAAGTTCCAGTTGGTAATTTCAATAAAAATAATAATTGAATCAATTTTGGAGGGTAGAACATGGAAAAGAGTAGTGGAACTAGAAAGTAAAATAGAAGTATATTTGTTCGATTTACAGTTCCAATATATCCAACACCAAAGGAAAGACCCAGTTCTAGTTAGTTCTAATTTCAGTTCCAATTGACTTGACACCTTAAAAATTGATCCCACAAAATGTTTCAATTCCAATTGAAAGTTTCAAATGACCAACCCCACAAAAGATTTTAGCTATTTGGTATAAAGTTGACTAACTACATAAGATTCTGAATACTTCATTTTCATTCATGTTACTTCAAATTCTTGGGCTCCAACCATTAAGACTAATTCAATCAGCATCAAGAATTTGAGAACCAAACAGACAGGAGTAATAGGACTATGATTTGGAATTTAGACAATTCAATGGACCAAATTTTACTAAGAAATGCATACTGACGTATTTTTAAAAGTTTATGTAATCCAGTGATACACATTTGCCACCTTACGTCGCGAGATGCCTTCAACTGAGTCTCATGGTCAGCCGGAACATGAGAGAAATTATGTTGAGCTGTAGCCTGATTCTGTGTAGGGACGCCTCCTTTCCTCCGGATACTAAGCTTACGTGTTTCTTGGATAATGTCAGTGGTCCTATTCTCCACAATTGTCAGGCCCTCCTAAGGAAATGAAGAAGCAAACAATTAAATAAATTAAGAAATAGTATACATTCAGGTAAGTGTGAAACGTCTAAGTCTACTTCCACAAAATAGGACACCTATGAAGATTTGGAGAAAATGGAAATAAATGGTACAAAGGTTGTTTTTGAAAATGGTCATAATGATGTGTCAATGAATTAATGGTGCAAGAAAATGTTAAATAGTTCCCTGAATAGTTTGAAGTGAGCATTAACCATGCAATGACTTGGAACCCTAGAAAATTTATAAATATAACACAATTAGGTTAGATAAACTCCAGCGTCAATGATTTCTGACTTACTTCAAGTTTATTTTTTATTGTATCACCAATGTGATTAAGGGAAGAAGCTAATGAATCTGGACCTCTCTTGGAGGGTATTGCTTCGGCCTTCCGTAATCCCTCAGGTGAGCGATAGGAATGTTGAAACTGCAAGTAGCAAGCCAAATTAAACATAAGTAAGATTTTATTTATTATTACACTTCAGAAAATGCATGAACTGTCGCAACAAGTCCAGTAGAGAAAAACGCCAGATGGTAAAATTTATTAGACAAGCAATAAATTTTGCTGGGATTGCTATAGAGAATTTTATTGAAAGAAGAAAGAGAAAAATTATAACGATATGTATAAAAGCTCGAAAGTGGCGTTGATGCGATTTTGAACAACCAAGCATAAAGCCACACCCCAAAAAAAAAAAAAAGACAACCACTACAAGGAAGGGAACTGAGAGCCGCGCATTGGCCTAGTGGACTGGAGTGAGTTAAAGAAGTTCCTCCGGGGTACGAAACATGAGTGACAAAACATGACTCTTAAATAACAAAGAGTTCTTCTCTCAAAAGAAGAAAAAGCATTCAACATGTAGAGCTGGAAGTATCAACAACTCTCTTGTAAGTATACAAGGCTGGAGTTGAAGCAAGGGGTAAAAAGGTGCTATAGAATTATCTCATTGAAAGGAGAAAAGATAATGTGCTGCAGATGCTACTATTTAAATACGGTTGCAGTGGATTGCAAGAATCAAATTATTCTGAATATCAAATGTTGGCCTGCAATTAAGAGATGACACAACCATCCAATAAAAAACTGATCAAAGAAATGACAATAAAGTGTAAAACCATATAATGTAAATCTTGTTTATTCCCTCTGAACAAAGACCGTAAATTGAGTGTGTAATATAAATCTCACCTGTCCACCTGTTGAAGAGTCAAACATCTGCGGCTGCTTCCTACCAGAGTTTTCAAATTTCTGAGATGCATTTTCATCCTCAACAACCAATTTAGCTTTTCTAGCCAAGACCCCCCAAAAACCATATTTTGACTCATTTAAATTTTTCATTGATGTATACTCATGGGCACCAGAATCCTACATTGGGATAAGAAAACCATCAGAAAATAAACAGGTAGAAATAAGTGTGGAAGGAAAAAGCACAAAACAACATAGCATATCAAGTCGTGATTGTTGCAAACCTTTCAACAGAAAGTAGCGAGTTAACAAATTTTCTAATTAAGAAACTAACAATACATGTATGGCTCTTAAAGAGTTGTTGACTGTTAAGTTTTAAGGATGTTACATTGTTGGCCCACAGTCCAGCCACATTAAACTTTTGGGTAAAAGTGGTTTCTGAGTAGAAGTTTGTTTGCTAAAAAAAACCAGAAAACAGTATATCATATCAAGTTACATTGTTGCAAATCTTCCGAAGAAAGTAACAAGTTGATAACTAATTGAAAAATAATGATACATGTAAGACTCTTTGAGCTGTTTATTGTTAACTTTGCCTGATATTTGTTGTCCCCAGTCGATAAGAAGAGGCGGATTTTTTTTATTTTTTTTTTTTTGGGGGGTGTGGGGGGCAGTGGGGCCCCCGAGTTGGAAATAATGTCTACAAGATTAAGAATATTAGTTAGGTTGCATAATAATTTCTTAATATAGCCTTTAATTTAAAAGAAATCTCTTTTACTTGTGTTTCCTTCCAAATATTACCAAATTAATTATACATTTTTAAGAACATTCCAAATATTGCCTTTAATTTTAAAAAAAATCCTAAATTGATTCATAAAATGACAGTATTTTATGTGTTCCCTTCCAAATATTATCAAATCAACTTTACATGTTTAACAACCTTTCAAAGATTGTTTAAATTTTTGTCTAGTTTTGGTTAAAGCATAAACAAGCAGTCTAAAAAAAATAAATATGCTAAATAAGTACTAAACAAGCAAATTATGTATATGAATCTTTGCATATTGGCCCCCACAGTAATTCTAGGTCCACCCATCCATGTCCATAAGCTTAAGCTTTTTGAGTAAGTGGTCTTTGATGTGACATTGAAGCAACAAGTTTCAAGAGGTATTGAAGCAACAAGCAACAAGTTATTTACTTTTGGTATCCATTACTTATTTAGTTGTTAGTTTTTCAAGTTATTTATTAGTATTAGTCTATTGTGTGGATACTTGTTACTCATTCACTAATCTTAGACATGAATTATTTAATTTTATAGTGTTAGGAACATAATCATATGTTTTCCTGAACCTGCTTTTATTTCTGGATATTTCAGCATTTGAAAAATTGAAATGTATTATTTTCATCTAATAGCCCATAACCCAATTATGTTATGTGGCATAGGAATGTATGCATAAACACATAACATAAATTACCATTGGCTTAAACCAATTTCCAAGGTGGGATCTAAGCAAATAAGCATCCTAGTTTTACAGGTACCCAATTATACCCCAAATTTATCCAGACCATATAACTAATTGGCATTGTTCCTCTAAGCTATTAGAGAAATTTCAATGCCAATATAAAAATAGGCATACTTGCATTGTTTCCAAAGGACCCAAAAAATGCTTATGCTTTTGAAAAAAATATGAACTTCCACAAAAAGAAATTTCTAAACCAATATGAGTGAGCAACGATAACCATGCAATCATCTAAAGGCAGTTCTCCACATTATTTTATGTGAAAATTTCTGATCATTCGATGAGAATCAAATTGCAAAGATAAGTTTGTATGTTGAACAAGAACGAATTTTTGAGTCCAAGAAGTCAACAACATGAAAACCTTAAATCACGCTCTAATTCATGAAATGGACAGTAACAGATTCCTGTGGGTAAAGGCTCATGAACAAGCATTGTCTATATTCCGAGGAAGTAGTGGCCAGGTACCAAAGAAAGGTTGTATTGTTTTGTGACAGACAAGTTCAAATAGCAAATGGCACAGAGCCTACAGGTCTTAAAGAAATCCATAAATATGCTAGAGATTAAATATGGTAGCGCATGAAAAAAGTGGGAAGAAGTCTTTCAATGGTCCTAAAAGCCATGAATCAGAAAACACAGAAGCCTTCCAATGGTTGTTCTCGGGTTTCCTCAGGCCCACTTCTGATAATAAAGCAGCTTGACTCGGGTCTTCTACATCAAGCCTAGCCCAAATCTGGTTCCAATTGCCTCTGGGTCCACAATTAGTTTGCAGATTCGACTCAATAATTGAGAGAGCTCATATTTCAAGTACAAATTGAAGCTATAAATTGAGGGTATAAATTCTTTTACTGTAAAAAATCTATGATATGTAGGACAGTTCCCCTGGAGAATTTGGGACATCCCCGAACACAACATGGTTCATGTCAGCCACTTGCAAATGTGTAAACCATTGTTCACCTTAAAGAAATGTACTAGATGACATATATTATGGCCATCTTGACTCCGTTTTATAGACCATTTTGCTAAAACCAGGTTCTTTTATATGTATGCACTTATATGAACGAAATATATGTCTACTCAGGGATATGCATATATAGTTGTATCCTCATGTCCTGATTTTAGACAATTATTGTTGATACATTGTGTCCATGTCGGTCTCGGTACTAGTGTTTGCATCTACAAATCATAGCAAAAAACTAGCATAGGCTTAGTCTAATTGCAAGTTGGAGCAGGTAACAAAAGGTATTGTTTAGAAATAATGCAAGGCTATAGCACCCCAATGTTTTGGGTATAAGTAAATGTATGCCTCCAAGGTATAATACCAACTAGAAATACGAAATGGGTATACCAATACCTAGTAGATCCACGGTATAGCTTGTGTCGTAAAAATGAAAAAGTACAAGAGAGTTCTCTTATGAGTTGTATAAGTCAAATATCTTGTTTTTAGTGTTTGCAAGTATAAGATCACTTTTTGGCCTTGTCCCATTCCAAGAAGGCATAACCTTCTTGAGCTTCCAAATGGGGACAAAATTAGGCAGTTTTTATGTGCAATAAGCAATATACACTGAAACTATAAATTTTCTTATGCCTAAAGAAAGGGTGTATCTTTATATTGTTTGCATACAATGCTAGATAAAAAACACCTAAAAGTAAAAAAAATTCTATAATCTATTTTTCTAGAAATAAAAAAAAGATACCATTTAGAGAGGGTGCAAGGCCTGTTAAGACCAAAAAAATAGGCTTATGCATGCCAAATACCAAATTCTAGACCAAATGTAAGCTTGCTTATACCGAAACTATAAATTTTCTTATGCCTAAAGAAAGGGTGTATCCTTATATTGTTTGCACACAATGCTAGATAGAAAAAACACCTAAAAGTAAAAAAAAAATTCTATAATCTATTTTTCTAGAAATAAAAAAGAGATACCATTTAGAGAGGGTGCAAGGCCTGTTAAGACCAAAAAAATAGGCTTATGCAAGCCAAACACCAAATTCTAGACCAAATGTAAGCTTACTTGTACCAAAGAAGAGATATATGTTTTCTCTTATGGCCTTTAATGCATGATCAATTAGTTTTAGTAGGTATTGGTTACCAATATATGGACAACTCCTAGAACTAATTGAAATTTCACCTTAAGAGGTATAAATTTCTCATACCCAAAATTGGATATAACCTACATTCACTCCAAATTGTGATAGGCAAAAAACGGTCAACCTAAGGCATGTTAAATTCCAAGAAAGTGGAACCAAGAAGTGGGATAGGGGAAAAAGGTTGTCTCCACTTTCCCACTTTCACTAGACAACAATGGTATAAGATTAATTAGGAAGATTTTATTTCTTGAGCACTTACAAAAGCGACTGCCATATAGGCATCACATAGGAAAACTACTAATTTATGCTATTGTCCACTTTCTTTTTGAGAGAGAAAATGGTACAAAGACTAGAGAAGGTGATAGATCTGGATTCTAGGGTCCAGAAGAAGAGATCCCACTTTATTAATCACGTCTTCCCACTTGTTACTCTCTTGACCTGTTTCCTAGAGTTAAAGATGCATGTCTTATGGAAGTGGAAAAGATGGTAAATTATATGCTGGCTCTTTAAACAATTTTCTAGGAATCTTCGGGTCTAGGAAAGGGCCCTGAGGCTCTAGGAGAGGGCCCATTTGGTGCAACATCCATGAAACCAAACATTGCAAATATAAGAAAAGCAGTGTCTATAAAGTGGACTATATGAACATTGGACATTCCTGTGTTGCAAGAAACCAAATTAAAGCGGGAGTTTCTCTCTATTGATGCTCAATCCAGTCATTTTCATGATGTGTGGTTCACAAATTCTACACCCCGTTTAATAAAGTAAAATGTATTCTTGTCAACCCCACAGTTGAAACTTTATTCTCTTTCTGCCTCCAATGTCTCTCAAAAATAAAGTAGCCAATAGAAATAGGTGGTTTTTTTTTTGACTTTCCACTACATTCGCTCTCAACAATAAAGAGGCAAGAACAAGAGTTGGCATTTTACTTATATGCAATGTTACTTGGACGCATGACATGGGTGTTGAGTGTCCAGGTGTCCTAAAGTGTCTGAGAGATATGCAAGCAATATCCATGTATGTAGTGAAAAATCAACTAAAGAAATTGGACTAGAGTTCAACGAGATAACCCTAGAGTTATCCTAATGCAAGTGTTAATATCATGCATATAGAGGTCCAAGATTGCCATAGTTTTATTACTAAAGATATCCTTGGAGTGTCCAAGAAGTATCTAGGTGTGAGAAGTGTCAAAAGACCTAAAATATGAAGTGTCCTGGTAACATTGGTCGAGTGGTAAGACAAACATTTCTTAACAAAAATTGTCCATTTGTTGTATTGAAAAGGTGGAAAACTTGTTTTCTCATATTTCCCTGCTCACTCTTAGTTCCATTTTCTTGTAGCCAAAGTGGTCCCAAGTACCAAAATAACAAATTGCTTTCACAGGAACTTAGTTGTTTCAATAAGAGTCCTAAGGGAAGTAACTCAATCTCGACCAAGTCCTTTCCATCATTTGAGGAAAAGTCAAACTTCTGATCATCCAACAGTGACAATTTGCCAACTCTAATCCAACAAATTTCCCATGCTCAAAATATGACAGAATGAAACACGAGAACCTTATACCACTGCTCAATTCAAGTACCAAATAGCAATAGAGTAGGTTAATGACACAAAATTTCAAGAAGATGAACTCTCACTCACCCGAGCAGATGGACTGGGCCTATTTGAGGACTCCCGATGAGGGGAAGCCATCGCGGATTCGCCATAAGCGGACGAGATAGAAGAGTCCCGGTGGGCCGACGACGCCCGGATCGCCCGGGCGGCGAGCGACGGCGGCTCGCCCGGCTCCGCCGGCGGCGGCGGCGACGGGGACGGGGGTCCTTGATTGGATTTGAAGTCCTCGAAGGTTGAGGATCTAGGGTTTACCTGCCTTCTTCGGTACGCCATCGCCCCCAACGCGCGAGCGCGAGGGATCAGGGTTCTGGAATCGGAGGCGATATCTTTCTTTTTCTTTTGGATCGGTGGAGAGATTTGATTTGATCTGATTTGAGCACAGAGAGGAGTCGAGGGAAAGAGAGTCGTCTTTTGATTCCCAAGGAAGGAAGAGGGGTTCTGTTTTTTGTCAATTATTGTTGCCAGTCTGTTTCCATGGGTGGTGTTAAGTGCTGGTGATGAAGGTTATGACTAATTTTACTAATGTAGCACATTGTGTTATATCGATCTCAAAATATTGATGCCATTCATTCATATAGGGTTAAAAATGGATTATATTGAAGTCATCAGGAATTTCATTGGTTTGTTACTTTTCTTGAATTACTTAATTATATGATTGAATTAAAGGTTTTAGATAGCTAGAGTTTAAGTGTGTTATTACTGATATCTTTAGGTTACTAGATTTGTATCTTTTTCATTTTTATGTATGAATTTGTATGACAAAATTGACTATTTTAAAAACTAATTAGGCACAATGTGTGTGAATTAAGCGCGATTATACATAGAGTAGGAAACCCAAATTAGATATGAATGGGCCAGCACGATTCAAGTACGAATGGAGGCACAAATACAGGCGCGAATGGCCGGCCTAGCACCCAATGGACCAATACATGGGCGTATATGTATAGGCCCACAGAGTACTTTGGATCGTACCTGAGTCTAGGTGTTTTTATGTAAGTTGTGCCTGCGCTTGACTAGGCATGACACGGCACGACTCATTACCAATCCTAATAACATGTGTCTTACATGTTGGCTATTTTCTCTTTCTTATCACCAGTGCTATAGGCTCTAATATGCTCATATCTCATGGCATCTATAAGAAACGATTATACATAAGTTTTCTTCTCCCTGCTGTAACAGCGTAAATAACTCCTTGGGCATCACCCTCCAATTAAAATTCTGTTGGCGACCAAGATAAAATCAACCCATCTCAGACCATTCCATGCACCCCAAAGCTCTGGCAAAGGGACAGTGGCAACAGCAAGTGGAGACATTCTTGGCAAATAATAATTGTACCAAGAAGTTCATGAATCACATACCCCAGACACCCCAGTCACTGCTATTGATACCAAGTGAGCCAACAAAGTTATATACCCAAGTGAGGGTGAAGAGTGAGTGAAGACTACTTCGGACGTACGCCATCGAGCAGTCAAAATTAACAGTAATGGCTTCCCATCTTTCCATAGTTTGTACACTATCTTATATGAAGATGGCTCCTTGTTTTGAAAGATGACCTCGTTCCTGTCTTTCCAAAATTCTGGTAGGTGTGTAGGCAACAAGTAATTGTCGAGAGAATGTAAGCAGAAAAATGCGAAGCACTTCCTTAAAATCTAGTACATACGATTGGCTGTTTCACTGTATTCTACATACCAAGGAATGTGGAAGACAAGGTTAAGGTGCTGTAATCAAGCTAACATTTACACGTTGCTATTAGGCAGAGGTTTATGGTTTGGGATACAATTTGTTATGAAGTTTTCTTGAGAAAGCTTGGGCCAGGTGGTTTGCAAGAACTTGTTTTTTTCACTTCTATATATATCTCTATCCCCTACTCTTATTTGAAGAAAAGAAAGAAATAAAGAAAATATACGCGCGCCAAGTAAAACAAGAACAAATACTTCCCAAAAATTCTGCTAAAAATACACAACGCACTGTAACTTCATTGGTAGAGGAATTTGTTCACTAGCTGAAGCCGAGGCCGAACTACAGCTTGCACAACTGCTTAGACAAGCCCAAGAACCGCCCATAGATTCTACTCATCAAAAAAAAAAACCCTTCAAGTTAGGTTAAATATAAAATATCCTCTTCATACAAATGACCCTACAAAGTGCTAATTAGAGAACTAAGCAATGCAATACCAGCTCGAGGACAGTTGAGAATTTATCATGTGTTTTTTACTGAGGACCATTGGGTGGCGGAGGCATCATGGGCCTCCCCACAACTTGCTGCGGCGGCGGCGGCGGTCTCCACATATGTTGTGGTGGCGGCGCCCCAACCGCTGAATGTGGTGGTGGCCTCATCATAACCGAGGGTGGAGGTGGTGGCATATTGGGCGGTGGAGGTCTCATCAGAGGCCTGAACTGCTGCTGCATCTGAGGCGGTGGTGGCATCACAGGCGGAGGGAGGGACTGGTTCGGCTGCTGTGGCTGACCAGGCCATGCTGGAGGAGGCCCCATGTGCATCGGAGGAGGGAACGGTCCACCTTGGGCAGGTGGTAATGGCCGAACTGGCGGCATCTGACTTGCTGGAATCGGGCCGTTGCCGTATGGTCGAGGAGGCATTGGTGTCCCCATTCCGCCGTTAGCCTGGGCACCACTGAGAATCGTAGGAGGTCCACTGGCAAACAAGGTGTGTGGCTTGTTCTTCTGTGTCCCTGGATTGCTTGCAGCTAGGACTCTCTCTGCATACAGCAACACGATAAAAATAAAATCACCGATGACGTGTAGACAAGAAATTAAAAAAAAAAAAAAAACTGTAGTACAGCATGAAACTACAATACCCTAATCATATGTATACATACTAGAGGGAAATCACAGAAGGAAACAGCAACAAAAAAGGGGTATACATACTAGAGGGAAATCACAGCAGGAAACAGCAACAAAAATGGGGGGGAAAGACATTTTAAATCTCAAGCATTTATTGATGATAATTCTAAAATCCCTAAATATGATTACTTGCCACATTATATATATTTCCACCTTTATATGATCATTCCAACAAATATTAAGGTTGTAACGTAGAGTATGTGAAACCTTATTGTACATATCTCTTTCCTTGTTATAATAACAGTTCTCATTGAAATATGATACAAGGCATTACAACCTAAGTATGTGCAATGCGCATCAGAGAAAGGTAGAAGCATCAGATTGCCAAATAAGGAATTGAAATAATAAATGCATTACGAGATTGTGGATATGTTTGAGAAATGTTAGTTACAAACTGGGGACACCATGATAGAAACAGGCACGCTAGGAACAATAGCTGAGAAATGCAAATTGTCCCAATGGCAATATTGGGAACTATCTGAAACACAATTTGCTGGAAAATAGATTTTACATTTTTTTTCCCCAATGGCAATATTGGGCACTATCTGAAACACAATTTGCTGGAGAATAGATTTTACTTTTTTTTTTTTTTGGGTTGGGGGGGGGGGGGGGGGGGGGGGGGGGGGGGGTGGTGGGGGGGTGTCATGGGATGACAACCATCTAATCAACTCAACCAAAGTAACCGATATACAAGAGACACATCTCAGCAGCCTGGGGGAGAAGGGCAAAATCCTATATATTCTTTTTCGACTTTTCATAGGCACCAATTTGGGTGTCTGACTAGACTATCACACAGAGAGTAAAGCATACCTGCTGGAGTTCCATGACGTTCTCCTTTGGTGTCCTTTTTGTATGCATATGAGACAGTGATTTGCCGATTACAAAGGTATTGACCATTCATGGCCTATGGAGAACAGCACAAGTGAAGATTAGATGACAACATAGGTGGAGAAAAGTTCTTTACTTGGAGCATATCCAGAATAAGTTCAAAGGACTGCACCTTTGATTGTGGGTGATGTGTTTCAAATGTAATAACGTTGCAAGTAATAGTAAAAATACCTCGATTGCGGCATCAGATGTTTCAAAAGAGTCATAGCTAATAAAGCCAAAGCCTCGAGAATTTCCAGTTTCTGGATCTCTCATTATCTGAAATAGGAAAATAAACCAGAAATAATAAATAAGAAGAGAAGTAAAATATCAGCACTACAGCAAATAGCAGTTGAGAAATATATCATTTCAAGAATAACTGCAACCGTGAGGTGATGAAATGTGACTGTAACAGAAAATACAATTGTGCTGTGGCAATTTTCCATAATAAACTGAGATAGTTAGGACATCCTAACCATTCCTTTTTCTTTCATTCTTTCTTCTTCTTCTTTTTTGTTGGGAAGCATCCTTAATATTATTTTATACAAAGAACAACAAAAAAGTCCATCACCATAATTGTTCAATGAACTTTTTCCTTATTTATTCATATATTTGTCAAAAAAGCAATTTGATGACAATTTAAGAAACATGTGATAAAATAATATGCCTAAATGGAAATGAAAGAAGTAAAGATAAATATTCCTTTGCAAACAAATTTTTCCTTAAAAGCCTATTCGCTAGGCAAGAAGGTACTGCATCCTCACATTTCCTCGACCCCTGAATAAGCCTTTGTAACAGACAATTAACCAATAATGAGTTGTGCCGCAACCAGAACTGATAATAGGACTCACTTACCCCAACCTCGCAT
>JAVJIF010025716.1:0-21958 GCA_038442645.1 Agave tequilana | reverse complement strand
CCCCGATGATGGGATGTGCTCCCACTCGGGGGCATCTAAGAAACCCTTCCATGGATGGGATGTACCCCCACACGGAGGCGGTTCTGACATATATCCAGCCATGTGCCCCGATGATGGGATGTGCCCCACTCGGAGGCATCCAAGAAACCCCCCTGATGATGGGATGCGCCCTCACTCGGAGGCAGTTTCGAATTCCATCCATCGATACACCCCGATGATGGGATTTCCCCCACTCGGAGACAAAATACGATCTTTCTCTTATGGGATGTGCCTTTACTCGGAAGATCGCGTCTGTACACTTTAAATGGGATGTGCCCCTGTGTGGAAGTGTTAACGCAGACATGCGTACATGCCTTTTTCGGTAGTCCTACGGGAGCCGAAAACCTCCGTAGTGGGATTTTCCCCGCTCGGAGTCACCCGCTCTCTTCTACAGGGATGTGCCCCGTCTCAGAGCACCCGATCTTCTACTGATAGGATGTGCCCCCCACTCGGAGGATCGCGTCTGTACACCTAGACGAGATGTGCCCTCGCGTGAAAGTGTTAACACATGCATGCCTACGGGCCTTTCTTGTTAGTCTCACGGAAGCCAAAACCCTTCGTTGTGAGATTTTTTCCACTCGGAGTCCCCTACTCTGCTGTAGGGATGTGCCTCCATCTCAGAGCCCCTGTCTGTTTCACTGATGGGATGTGCCCCCACTCAGAACAAACTAGCCTATGGGCTCCTCTCATCTAAACCTATGGGCGGATGAACCTCCGATAGTTTCTCTTTACGGGGTTCCTTCCATATTCTGATGATGGGATGTGCCCCCACTCGAGAGATAGTTCCGTTGATGGGATATTTCCCGCACGAGAGGACAACTCCGCTGTTCGGCTTGCTCTCACGTTGGAGGTACCGGATCGTCGACCGGGTAGAGGCCCCTTCCGGGACAGGTACATCCTACCTGTTGCTGGGATTTCTCCTACTTTAGATCAATTTTTGTAGGTACCACCGGACTATGGTTATATACGGGATCAGGTATATCTAGGGTTTCCTTGTTTGGATTGTCCCCTCGACGTATCGATTTCGTAAAGTCAGACGTCCAATAGTTCTCCTAAGGACGTGACTCTACAGGTATAACTTCCTGACAACGAAGACTTTAGGTATGATTTAAAGTTTGAATATGCTTGATCTATATGGTGACAACTCGGGTTGTCTCTGCTCGGGCAATGATGACATGAGATATATGGTATATCTATGAGGGTTTTCTTGTTAGGATTATCCGCTTGACGTACTAATCTCGTGAATACGTAAACTAAGCTCGCATAACTCGTTTTTCCTGCACTTGCATCTAATACTCCATTTAATGTCTCAATGCATGATTATATGTATGTCCTAACGATTTTTTTTTCATGTAGTCCATACCTTCTGTTGTGGGTTTTTCCCCACTCAGAGGCCAAAATGCGATCGTCTGCTCATAGGACCCTACTCAGAGGATTGCGTCTGTACACTTCTAGACGTGATGTGCCCTCGCGTAGAAGTGTTAATGCAGGCAGGCCTGTGGACCTTTCTCGGCAGTCTTACGGGAATTGAAATCCTCCGTTGTCAGATTTCCTCGCTCAGAGACTGGACTCTGTCGCAGGGATTTCCCCTCTCAGAGGCCCGACTTCATAGTTCCTTGACGGGATATGCCCTGCTCCGAAGCAAACACGAATCCAACTCCATCGTAGGGATTTGCCCTCTTGGAGGCTCAATCCATAGCTCGGATTTTCCCACTTGGAGACGAAACTTTCATTTATCGCTGTGGGACAAACAACCACATGGGAACTACATGCCAAACTAAGTTCCAAACATCTCAGAGTCGAATCAAATATCTCTGAGAGACATCCAATTCCAAACAAAACAATCGCAAGACAAAGCAAGTAAGATCTAAAAAAACACTTTCATGTCAAAAGTTACTTCTTTTATTTTAAAAATTGCTGATTACATCCATTCAAATACGTACTCGATTACATCTAACAAGAATGACACGAGGTGTATCACATATTTGTATTTGCTTTTTTTGAAAAGAAATACAAATAATCTAATTCTGACTCAGACTCGCCAACCAAGCTCCTGATGCTGAAGCAAACAAAGATCCGCCAGTCGGAAGACGCTTCGCGCAAGCGCGATCCTATTGTTCACGCCACTTTTCATAGAACCCGAGGGATCCCCAGGGAGGTTCCTTCACAAAAGATGGGAGATTCCTAGAGAGGAATTGTCTCCTCCCTTCCAACCAAAACATGCCTCCAAGATAGCCAGACAATCTTGTCCAGGATGTGCAGGAACATGATGCTATCACATTACAGGCCCTCCATCCCGATCAAGTAGCCAGAAGCCTCCAAAACATGGACACCTTATCATCTCAGGTCATCCACACGGGTTTCTTTCTCAGGTCTCGCCTTCAGAAAAGAGTCTCCTAGTGCGAGAACCACGAGATCTGGCCTAGAGTGAAGACTACAAGACATGAAAGACGGCGATGGAATCAAAATTCGCCACCGCTGCTACTCGAATAAGATCTCACTCCAGGCATACCCACCACCAGGGAAATATGTTTGAGCAAATCAAGTCAGACCTTGAGCCTAATCGATCTCCCCTGACGGCGGTGCCTTGTTAAGAAAACCAAAGTGAGTTGGTAAGGTTATCATGAAAACCGATATGACGCGTCCGCCATCTCTACCATTTCCATCCCCTCCCTCTCCTTCCTCCATCGGACGAAGAAGAAGAATGACATCATAATTTATTAGAGCAAGGAGTTTAAGGGGAAAGAACTCTTGAGAAGATGAGCCAACTACTTTCAAGATCCTCTCTATTTATAGATGAAGCAACCAAATCGTCTCATATTCAAATTCCAACCGCATCCTAAGAGTCAGTTTGCATCCCAGATTTTTCAGAATGTTAAATCCACATGATACAATTTGCCTCTACCACACGATCTCGCCCATCATAAAGTCAGGATGTTAGTCATTAATTTGCCAGCTCAGAATGCGAAAAGGTATTTTGACCAGTCCCTTCAGAGTACAAGAAGACGCTTCAACTTCCGGAGCCAGAGCCAATCAGTCTGCTTTACTCTTTCTCTGGAGCTTAGAGAAAAAGGAAGGGAAGGGGCATCTGTAGTAGTCAGTTTCTGGCCTGCACTAGGCAAGGCTCTAAATATTGGATATCGGGATCGTATCGGATGGGGTTTTTTCATATCGAATATCAGATATCGGGGGAGATATCGGGGATACGCGCGCATATCGGCGTTCATATCGAACACTATATATAATGAAATACTGATAACTAAAAGTTAGTTTAGTGTCATAGATATCATTTATCTAACAAAAATGATGTAATATCATGCAAAGACAGTAAAAAATAATGTACATTTGCACGCAGTCGTGCAATAAATAAGTTATTTCATATCGGCCGATATCGGGTGATTTATCGGCCGATGTCGGATAATTTATCGGTCGATATTTCAAATATCGGCTGTTTTTTGCTGCAAACGATATGGCGAACGATTTCTCCATATCGTATTGGCAGCAGGCAAAAAAGAGATATCGGACGATATCTCGGTCGACTCGGCCGATATTTAAAACAGGGGCACTAGGATCATGACACTTGTCCCATTTCATCAGAAACTCTTGAAGACAGACAACAGGGTACGCCAAGCAGAGCTTCTCCCTGAGAACATCGCCGAGCTATTCCCGAGGACACTCCGTCCTAGGAATCAACAGCCCCAAGGACACTCCTTCCAAGAGCGTCGCCCGATCAATTCTTCTCGTCCCGAGCAAGACAGCCGCAACAACCGACCTCATTGATGTCCGCATGTATTCATGGAGTCCGTTACGCCGTCAGGTCGTCTCACGTTTTAAACATTGCAACAACTCCACTTCAGCGCAGACTGTTACAGAAGATATCAGAAATCACTCCCGCAATCAATGGCATAATCTAAACCGTTACGAAAGAATCGCAACATGCAGATCATGCGGTTATTGTAATTTGCATAACCCACACTGTCAATGAAGACTCCCTGGGTATATATACACTGAGAGATTGACGAAAAGAAAAGGACCAAGGACCGAGAGGCCGATACCACCAACACTTCCCCACAAGAATCAACCACCAAAAAAAAGGAGAGTTCAGACCCAAAAGATCCAGAGAATCCTCCTCCTCAAATCATTGCCCCACTATAATTTGAGACTATCACAGAGTTCTAGCTCTACAAAATTCACTGTAACTCTTTAAAATAGTGAATTCTTTTTCTTCTCCCCGTGGTTTTTCTCAAATTGGGTTTTCACGTAAAATTCTGTGTCTTTGTATTGCTTTATTATTCTCTCTCACAATCTTATTACAATTTGAGTATAGATAAATTCCGCCTAGAAATTTACCCCTATAATCGCGTGCTGGCTGACAGCTGGCATGTCAACTGATTAGAACCCTCGAAACTTGTAACTGGCGTCTCTTTGAATCTTGGCGCCATGATGACTGAGATCGTGTGGCTGTGGCGGTTGATACCATGCCTCGGCTGACCGAAGATCACAGGATGTGAATCGACTTTTCGGAGATTGAAAATTTGAAGTGGAGACGGTTTGGCTCCTCTCCCTCCATCCATAAATAGGATGGATCCTTTGGGTGGAAGTAAACTCTACCATCTCTTTTGAGAAACTTTTGTATTCCTCCATTGGTGTTTTACTGGACCGCCATATATTCTTTTCTCATCTTCATCAGATCGAGAAAGGAAAGAGAAATGAAGAAGATAGTGGTTAAGCTCTCGCTGTTTAGGAGTCTTGTTGGCGCAATATACCAGTCTTTGTGATGAGTCTATCATAATAGTCTCGCTAGTGGTGTGGATTGATCGTTCGATCGCTTATGACAGAAAATCTCCACCACAAACTGGTACCTTTCATTGAGATTAGAGAGTGGGGGTGTATGTGTGTGATAAGATAATGCACAACACCCAAAAAGAGATACGTGATTTTTACATGAAAACCCTTAATCGGGAAGACCACAAGGAGGAAGAGGATCTACTATAATTTATTGGTTACATGAATTTCAACGATTGTTTGTCAGAGTCTTAGTTCTGAGCTTAATTGGAAGAAATGAAGATCCAAAGCCAAAAGTCCTTTCTCTTTTTTGAAGAGAAGATATATTTATGCTTGACTGATCACTCTGCTTGGCAGCAGATGGTACGAGCGTGATCCTCGTAACCGCATGTTTCCATGTGTTTATTTGTTGTAACGACCGTGATTACTGGTGCTTGATTGTTGTGATTGCATGCAGAAAAATTCGCCTCTATCCATAACTACCCAGGTTGGAGGGCGTGACATGATATGAACATGGAGGAAGATTAGGTTGCAAAACTGTCGACGGAGATCAGGAATGATCAGTCCGTGGTTGCCTTGTGTGTAATCGAAGTTTCGGAATGGAGGAAGCTCCGGGATGACTTGGAGCATCGGAGTTACCAGGACGGAAGTATCCTCGGGGCGAAGAGTGACTTCAGTGTGGACCGAACTGGTTTCGGG
Organism: Agave tequilana; assembly: GCA_038442645.1. NCBI lineage: Eukaryota > Viridiplantae > Streptophyta > Magnoliopsida > Asparagales > Asparagaceae > Agave > Agave tequilana. Next base: position 16,435 of record JAVJIF010025716.1, on the reverse strand, counting down.
AGGATATGGAGTGACGGAGTCTCATGGTTGTCTGGGCATGTGGTGTCATCCCGTGAGGGTCAATTTTTAACCACTACAAGGACATAATAGTGTTAAAGGTTGACTTATTAGTGATTGAATTTTTTTGACATAATGTTAGCGATGGATTGGCTGGCGGAGCATTATACCACATTAGATTGCTTTAATAAATTGATCACCTTAAACAAAACAACAACTAAGCCATTGATCTTAGGTATTTGGGGTAGGTTACATGAACCAAAAAAGAATTACGCCGGATCGAGCACATGAATCAAATTTCTCCACACATTCCTATCGAGCAATATGCCTTTATTAAAACATTTAGCCTCTATAACTTGTCGTATCACCTCCATCCATATTTTCTTCGATCTCTTTTCGCTTTTTTAACTTGCCCTAAGTTGATAAGCTCTATTCACCGGACTGGTGCATCCGTAGGCCTACGTCGCACATGACCAAACTATTGTAGGTGGTTTTCTCTCATCTTTTCTTCTATGGGTGCTACGTCTATCTTGGTAAGAATATTCTCATTTCTCACTTTATCTCTCATCGTGTTACCACACATCCAACGAAGCATGCATATCTTTGTTACTGGGCATAATATCTCTTTATAACCCAACATTCCGTGTCATATAACAAAGCTGGCCTAATAGCAGTTCAATAAAACTTTCTCTTCAGCCGTAACGGGATGTTAGGTCGCATAAAACTAAAACTCCTGTTGCGCTCCTCCATTTCAACTAGTCGGCTTGGATTCTATGGTTGACATCACTATTGATCTTTCCATCTTTTTGGATTATAGAACCCAAGTACGTAAACTGACTGCTCATCGGTATCCTTTGCTTGTCTAGTGTCACAATACTATAATCTCGGATCCTCTCTTTACTGATTTTGCACTCAATATACTCTGTTTTGGACCTACTTAATTTATAACCTCGAGATTCTAGAGTTTGTTTCCATTGCTGAATTTGACATTTACCCCAGCTCTTATCTCATCGACTAGGACAATATCACCAAGAAATAACATACTATGGTATCTTATCCTGAATAGCTTTAGTAAGCTCATCCATCACTATGGCAAAGAAGAATAGACTCAATGCAGATTCTTAATGCAATCCAATTGTTATTGAAAATCACTTGTTAGGCCTTCACAAGTTCTGACATTTTCATGTCCTTGATTATGTCAATATATTTGATACGAACTCTCTTCTTCATCAATGTCCACTATAATACCTCTCTTGGCACCTTATCATAAGCTTTTCTAAATCAATAAAGATCATATGCAAATTTCTACTTCTCCCGAAATTGCTCTATAAGTTGACGAAGCAAATCAATAGCCTCTGTCATCATCGCCCCGGCATGAACTCAAACTGGTTCTCTGATATTTTAACATTCTGCATTAACCTGTGTTCAATTACCCTTTCCAAAGCCTCCTGGCGTGTCACATGAGTTTTATTCCACGGTAGTTTGATTAACTCTGAATATAACCCTTGTTCTTATAGAGAGGTACTAGGGTACTCTCCTCCACTCATTTGACATCTTTTTGGTTATTCAGATCTTGTTAAAGAAGTTTATCAGCCATCTCACACTCATCTCTCTTAGACATATCCATACCTCAATAGGAGTTCCATCCGGGCCAACAACTTTCCTTGATTTCATCCTTTTCAAGGCCTTTTAACTTCAGATTTGCTAATTCTGCACATAAAATTACGGATCATATCCGGCACTGAATGGTAAGGTCACCCAAATCTTGAGTAGAACTATCATCGAACAATCTGTCAAAATACTCTCTCCAAAACACTCTCTATTTTTCCTTGATTTCTCTCGAACTAAAAACTTTTAATTCTCATCTTTGACACACCTCACAGTACATAAGTCTGTAGTCTTTCTCTCTCTTATTCGAGCAATTCTATATATATCCTTTGTAATCTTTTTGGTGTCCAACTTATTATACATTTCTTTGTCTACTTTAATTCTTGCATTCTGAACTGCTTTCTTAGCATCCTTGTTGGTTAGCTTATACCTTTCAAAACTCACTCCATCATTGTTTCTCTTTAAATATCTGTAAGAGTCTCATTTGATCTTAATGGCAGTTTTTACCTCTTCATTTCAACATGATGTGTCCTTACATGGTGGAGCACCACCCATTTACTCACCAAGTACATCTTTAGCTGCCCTCTTAATACATCTAACCATTTTGTTCCATGTTGTATTGGGATCATCTTGGGCCTTCCAATCTGCTTTCTGTACCACTCGATCTAAAAAAACTCCTTGATTACCTTTTTTTATTCACAGCCACTAATCTTAGGATCTAACTTACGTTTAATTTTTTTCTAAATCTTCTTCTAATCCGAATATCTAAAACTAAGAGTCTATGTTGGGTTACTACATCTCACCTGGTACTACCTTATAATTGATGCAACTAGCACTATCCACTCTCCTAATTAAAAAGAAATCTATTTGGTTTGCACTTGATCCACTTCTAAAAGTGATCAAGTGAGAAACTCTCTTTCTAAACCAAGATTCGCTAAGATCAAATCATAGGACAAAGAAAAATCTTGAATCGAGTTATCTGGTTCATTTTTCCCCCCAAAATCAAATCCTCCATGCACATTATCAAACCTATAATGACTGGTTCCTACATGCTCATTGAGATCATCACCTATGAAAAACTTTTCTCTAATGGGTATCCCTTGCACTATCTCATCTAAATTCTCTCAAAATTGACGCTTACTAGACTCATCAAGTCCTACTTGTGGTGCTTAGGCACTAATAATATTAAGAATCTCCCTACATAAAATAAGTTTAACTAGTAAAATCCTATTAACATTCCTCCTAACCTCCACTACATCCTCAAGCAACTGTTTATCTATGATCACACCTATCCCATTACGATTTCTATCTCTACCAGTATACTAAAGTCTATAACCCAAGGCTCTATAACTCTAGCTTTTACATCTACCCACTTAGTTTCCTGCATACACAAAATACTAACCTTCTTTCTAACCATAACATCAACTAATTTTACTAATCTACCTATAAGAGAACCTATGTTTCATGATGCTAATCGAATCCTATTTACTTTAGCTAACTTCTTTACCCTCACCAGCTTATTAAAGTGTGGGAACCCTTGCTCATTTGACACCACATCCGGGCACTGATGTGGCGCGTCGCATCTGGATGATGACATAGCAACCGTTGTCCATTTTTCACTACACCTGGGCTCCGATGTAGCGCATCGCTCAGTAGGGAATGCCCTAACGAAATTTAGTTCTTAGTCCATATTCATAATATGTGACAATATTTTACGTTGGCTGTCATAGGCCTATCACAACCCTTCTTTATTCTGGCTTGGGATAGACAATGAACGGTGCACTGGCGGCGTTAAATTGATCACCTTCATAATAAAAAAAATTCTAGAAATATTCCCCTAAAATATACTTGGATTACCTCCGGACCAAAAAATAGAGTTTGTTATTCAGGTAATTCTTGGATTTACTCCTATTCTAAAGAACTCCTTAACCCACCCTTGCTTGTCATTGCACTGAGTATTGTTAGCACAACGCCCTACTTCCAGGGAACACGATATTAATATGCCCCTGCCTAATTATCATTGCACTAGGGTGGATCGATGCAACACACTGTGCATGGCGGGGAGAACCAGCTAACGCTCTTGAAGATTCATGTTATATTCATCTGACTATATTTTATGTTGATTGCGAGCTACCTAACTCTCTTCTTTTATTCTAGTTTGGGACATGCAGTAAAAGAATAAAACTTTAAGCACAAAAGTGGTGGAGTTGGATATCATCAGATATGCTGTAACTAACAGTTTTTATTAGTACAGAAAGATATGGATGTTTGCTGGATGTGTATCTGATGCGGACATCCAGCCAGCGCCATGGAGTCTATTTAGTTTTGTTGGAGTCTTTAATATTTATTGCTTTTATTTTTGTTGAGTCTAGTTGTCTTTTATTTTATTCCTTCTTTTTAGTCCCACATCGGTTATGTGAAGAAAGTCATCAAGTTGAAGGCCTATTTAAAGGCATGGTATTGTACTGGAATATTCATTGAAGAATTAATGAAAATTTTGAGTGTTTTCAAAATAAAAATTTCTTTTGTGAGTTCGAGTGTGAAACCCGATTCTCTCGGATTTTGAGTGTGAAACTATAATCCAAAGTTTCTATCCCCTCTTTCAAATCCTCAACCTCATCATCCAATCTCAATCAAGCAATCTAATTTAGTCACAAATCCTCAACCAAATATCCACAAAAACAAAAAAAATATAAAAGAAAATCCCCACAAAATCCAAAACCAGCACTGTGCTTCATCCCTCTTTCCCCTCTCACAACTGTCACCCTCTCCTTCTCTTTCTCTCTCCTCCAACTGAGAACCAACCAACCCAATACCCAATGTCATCTCTCTCCCCCCTCACACCCACCAGTAAACTCCTCGCCCACGATTCCCAGCACCATCCGAGCCTCCTCGTCCAAGCATAAGGTCCAATGTTTTTCTCTTTCGACTTCACCCTCGTCTTCATCTTCTCGGTCACGATCTCCCCTGGACAACCCCTCGACCTCCCGCCTAGCCGATGAGGTCGCCACCGATCAAAGCCTTCCTCTGCTTCATCTATAAGAGCCTTAATCTGTGCCTGGAAAGAAGAAAGAAGTTGAAGATCGGTTCGGGTTTTAAAATTGAACCCGACCCATAACCCGCATCTACTTCAAAGAAACATTAATACGAGTTAAGTTTGAACCCGCTTCAAGATCTACCCGTATATACAGTAGAGGATCCAGAAGGCACAGTCACACACCCACGGAGCTGCAGTTCAGGCCTATTAGCGCGCCTTCGTTTTCAGGCTATAACTTGCATATCCGGACTCCGATTCGGGCTATCTTCATTGCGTTGTGATCGTGATGATGAGAGCTCCATACTTGCAACAACAACAAGGCACAACAACAACATCAGAGTACAATACAAGATCAACAAGTCAATCACAAGAGCAACAACAATATGAATACCTGAGAATGAGCTTCTCAGTAGGTAAATCTTGACTTTCAGCATTAGATTATTAATTGGATGACACAATAGATTTATTCTCTATTATCATATTAATCTGCTGTTCACGATAAACTGTGAGAATGTGTTTATCTGCTGATGCTTGTTAGTTACTGATCCTGATTTTACAAGTAGGAATATTTCAATCCTGATTACTGTGCTTGATTTCATCGAGGCTAGAATTTTGAGAAAAACTGTTTGGGTTGTTTCCTTTGAGGGACGTGTCGCCTATGGCAGAGTGTGAAATCCTAGATATGAAGTCAAGATCGAGCGTGCGGCGTGCGGTCAAGATCGAAATCGTGCGGCGTGATATCCGGGAATGTGGAAGGCCTTTTCATTTATCCAATATGTAATCATTAATTATTTTCTTTCAGCTCTCATCTTTTTTTCAAATTCGTTGACCCTCCTTTTCACATCAATTTGGTATCAGAGCACGGTTTAGATAGAAAAACTTGCATTAGGTCTAGAAAAAAATTTGAGTTTTGTTTTAGACATTTATTAGGAAAATTTGTTTTTATTTTTTTTAAAAAAAATTAAAATAAAAAATGGCATCTAGGAAGTCCACGTGTCCATCATAGATGTCCCAATGTTTGATGGTCATTTGGACTATTCTGGTCATTTGAGTGGTCTCCAAGTTTTCTTGATTGGCTAGTGGCTACACAGCATGGACTGATACTTCACCCGGTACCTGCTCTCCGAAATGGAGAAAGTCAGTTCGTTGTCACAAAGCTGACAGAACAAGCGAGCCAATACTGGACCAATGTGGTGAAAAAACGAGTACTCCATGACCAAGAACTGATAGACACTTGGTCTTATATGAAGGACGAACTCAAGGGTAAGTACGTGCCGCCATATTACTACGATCGTCTTCTTACATATGGTACCAAAATTTTCAAGGCAACAACTCTGCTAAGGAATATGTTAGCGAATTCGACGAGTTTCTCAATTGCTATAATATTCTAGGCAGAAAGAGTGAGCTCCTTCATTCCACAGTGTCTCAACCTCCCTCAGTCTACAGAGCCACAATTCCTTTGCTACGAGTTCAGTTGCCCGATTACAATATCTCAACCAGTGTCGGCATCACTCCAATTCCTGCCTTGTTACTTGACCAGCACCTACATGTCTGAAGTTGAGTCAAGCAACATTCAACAACAACAATAAAAGTCATCTTTCAGATTTGCACAACAAAATCTATATCAGTGAGTTTATTTCAGTAATTGGATTATTAGTTGTGTTCACCAATTTAGTCTATCTTTAATTTATTATCGATATTTTTTGCTATCCACTCATATTGTGAGTTGTGTAAATATGCTAATACTTGCGATTTGCTTACCCTTGATGTTGAGTTATACCATAATTTTATCTCTAAAGTTTTATCATTTTTATTGTCTATTATATGGTGAGATGTGTGATTCTGTAAATCTTGTGATTGCTTATCATTGATATTGAGATTAGAACTTACCATGCATGATATGGGTATTGTAATTAGATTTCATTAAGATTAGATATGTGCAAAAACTACGCTTGCAATCTTGTTTAAATTCATTTGCAACATTGTTAGTTTTGAATTGATTTCCTGTCGAAGATCTTTCATTTTTGGTGAAACATAGCGAGTTCAAGTACATCACTGATTACCTACATGACACGCATGCACCGTTTCACATCAGTTTGGTATCAGAGCACAATGTTTAAGCTGGAACACCTTGCATTAGGTTAAACAAAAAAAATTAAGCATTTCTTTCTTTTGCACCAAATAAAAAAAAGAGTCAATGGATTCTGATCTCCTAGCAAAATGAGATGCTACAATGAAGCACATATATAACATGTTTCCCAAATCAAAGCATGTCTTAGAGTCTTTGCAATTGAGAACTATCACGAGCACCTCCATCAGCGTAAATGACAATGTGGTTCGTTCCAATAATACCAAAGGTGTGATGAAAAATATCATGTTGACCGATACTTAAAGAGAATCCAATTGGACGTACCAACGTTTGATGGTCGTCGAGATTATTCTGATCATTTTGGTCCGCAAAATTTTTTGGATTGGTTAGAAAGCATGGATAGGTACTTCACACGATACTTGTTGTTTGAAGTCAAGAAAGTTAGCTTTGCTGCTATGAAGTTGACTGGCCGAGCAAGTCAATATTGGTCTGCCTTTGAGAATCTCCGTGAGTTAAGAGGAGAATACCGTATTGAAACTTGGCATGACATGAAGGCTCATCTGAAGTAAAAGTATCGTTGCACCCATGGAATTACTGAGCGAAAAAAAACTGACATATTGGTTCAATACTCTGATGCTCCCAATTTAGGTTACACATTTAGGAGTCAGGATCACCGAGTCCCAACATTCAAGTCTACGTCATATCAATACTCACACCAGTGTAATACACAAACACCAACATATAAGATGGACACTAAAGACAAAAACGTTACAAGTAACGCTAAAGGCCAAAACACTAAAAGGGACTTCTCCACTATTCGTCCTGCAATCTAGTGCAACAAATGCCAAGATTATGGACATGCTACTGTTATATGTCCAAGCCCAACCAAAGTCAAAATTAGAGAACCACCAATAACGAATTCAGAGACCCTTCTTCCTTTACTGCCAACCCCTACTGTCGTCTTCTCTGGTCGTCAATCCCTTCCTCCCTCCTCTACTGCCAACACCGAGTCCAGTCAGAGTTGCCATTGATAAATTGTTTATGACAGAGTCAGAGTCTGACTCGGAAGAATTCATTTACTATGTGGAAGAAGCTGAAGACTATGTCTCTGACGAAGAAATCCAGGGTGATGATATTAAGGTGTCCAATACTCTAATTTCTCCCGAGGCTACCCTAGTGATAACAGAGCTTGTTGAAGTCACCCCTGTGACCACGGAGTTTACTGATGTCTCACCTAAATACAGTACTCTAATTTTCTCCAAACCCATTTATGTGATTACGGGGATTGCTGAAGTCCTTCATGAAGATCTCCTGGGCAAACTATCACCAACGTGTGATATCCAACACATCATTGATTTAACCCCAGGATCTAGTCTTTTCGACTTGCCACACCATAAGATGGATCCCACCATGCACATTAAACTCAAAGGGCAAGTTGATAAGTTGACACTAGGGACCAACAAACAGTGCTTTCTCCTAATAAACATTTATTTCTATGAGGACAAGTTTCGGAGCTATATGGTGAAAGGATGTGGGTATGATCAAGAATGTTATCATCTATGATCGATCTATATCCAAAATTTTTGAGGATGCCGTTATAGGAGAACATGACGCCTTACATATTATCAACTCCTCTTCCATTACTACTGTCAAACTTCAGGGTGCATCTCCTCTGCCTTTGCCTATTTGCATAACTTTCATCTTCACTGCCAAACAAGGTAAATTGTCACATGCCTTTAGGATCATACCTCAGATAATCCCTTTTGATTGAGGTTATGCATATTATTGATCCGATGATCCAAGTGCTAAAACTTTAATATCTAATAGAGTCCAAGTTCACTAGCTTTTTTGGAAGACGCTTTCAGCAATGATAGGCATTAAGTTAAGTTTTGTACTGCACTCATCAGGATATGTATTTTCTCTTTGTTGTATTACTATATTTGTTCTGTATTTTAGTAGTATTTGGTGTATTAAAAATAATTTTCAGTTGTGTGTGTAGTTGGAGGTAGTGGGTAGTTGTGTGAAATAGTGGGTAGTTATTGGTGAGCCTTTATGCAGGCAAATGTATCTTGTTTTGAAAATGATGGATGTTTGAAGAAGAATTCTCCCTGCCTGCTAATTCCCTTTCTTTTCTCTTTCTTCTCTGTACTTTTCTCTATGAAATGATGATGAATGAATGTGAACCCAATGGCTTTCTTCGTGCTAGTGTCTCTCCCCTTTCTCTTCTCTCTCTTCTCTCCTCTGGACTGAATTGATGGTTGAAGCAAAGAAGCTCCTTTGTGCAAAACCAATCAATCCTCCCTTCTCCCATTTAATGCCAAATCCCAATCCATGTTCAGATCTTCAATACAATAGTAGGAGTACAACAAAAGCAGTAGCAACACCTCAGTTAAAGACTTCTCTTGTTGCACAATGACAACCCCTTCCCTACTGCACAGTGTCAGCCCTGACCCTTCCGCAACTTGTACGGTAGTGTCTCGACTTCTTCACAGCAACGCCAACCCCTTTCATTCCATAATGTCTCAATCTCCCTCAATCTATAGAGCCACATAGCCTTTACTGTGAGTTTAGTTGCCCGATTACAACACCTCAACCAGTGTCGGCATCACTCCAATTCCTACCTTGTTACTTGACCAGCACCTACCTGTCTGAAATTGAGTCAAGCAACGTTCAACAACAACAATAAAGGTCATCTTTCGGATTTGCATGACAAAATCTACGTGAGTTTATTTCAGTAATTGGATTACTACTTGTGTTCGTCAATTTAGTTTATCTTTAATTATTATCGATATTTCCTGTTATCCACTCATATTGTGAGTTGTGTAAATATGCTAATACTTGTGATTTGTTTACCCTTGATGTTGCGAATGCAATCATGTATGAGTATCGTAATTAATTTGATTGAGATTAGAAATGTGCAAAGTTACACTTGCAATCTAGTTTAAATCTATTTGCAACATTATTAGTTTTGAATTGCTTTCTTGCTGAAGTTTTTTCATTTTTGGTGAAACGTAGTAAGTTCATGTACATCACTGATTCCCTACATGGTACGCATGCACCGTTTCACATCATATATATCTTTTAAAGATTTTAAAATTAGTCCGATTTTCAATATTATGTATTCAGTGGATTAAAATAATTTTGACTTTAACCCTAACAGCTCACTGGTTGTGAGCCTTCCCTGAGCCATTTTCTATCCTTCACATTGAGTCCACTTTCAGATATTCATCTTAATACAACAGTAAAATTTGATAAAACTTTAGATGATTAAATTATCTGGTGGTTCTGATGATATCTGATTGTTTGAAAATGAATATTATCTATTGAGTGGTGAGTTGCAGAATGTAAACGCAGGTGTGTTAGAGCATGACGAGAGCCCTTTACACCTAATTCGATAGAGTAGAGTTTTCTCTCACATGAAGAGAATGATGCGGACATCCAGCCAGCGTCATGGATTCTATTTAGTTTTGTTAGAGTCTGTACTATTTATTGTTTTTATTTTTGTTGAGTCTAGTTATCTTTTGTTTTATTTCTTCTTTTTAGTCCCACATCGGTAATGTGGAGAAAATCATTAGGTTGAAGGTCTATTTAAAGGCATGGTATTGTATTGGAATATTCATTGAAGAATTGATTAATGAAAATTTTGAGTGTTTCAAAATGAAAATCTCTTTTGTGAGTTCGAGTGTGAAACTCGATCCTCTCGGATTTTGAGTCTGAAACTATAATCCAAATTATCCTCTATCCCCTCTTTCAAATCCCCAACCTCATCATCCAATCTCAAAACCAAGCAATCCAAGTTCGTCACGAATCCTCAGCCAAATGTCTACAAAATAAAAAAAAATACAAAAGAAAATCCCCACAAAATCCAAAACCAGTATTGTGCTTCATCCCTCTTTCCCCACTCACAACCGTCACCCTCTTCCTTCTCTTTCTCTTTCCTCCACTGAGAACCAACCAACCCAACACCCAATGCCATCTCTCTCTCCCCCCCCACACCCACAACAAACTTCTCGCCCACGATTCCCAGCACCGTTTTGCGTCTCCTCGTCCAAGCACAAGGTCCAGCGTCTCTCTCTCTCTCTCTCAGCTTCACCCTTGTCTTCATCTTCTCGATCATGATCTCCCATCGACAAACCCTCGATCCCCTGCCTAATCGATGAGCTGAGCCTTCACCAGTCGAAGCCTTCCTCTACTTCGTCTACAAGAGCCTCGATCTGTGCCTGCAAAGAAGAAAGAAGTTGAAGATCAGTTTGGGTTTTAAAATTGAACCAGACCCGTAACCCGCATCCACTTCAAAGAAACATTAATACGAGTTAAGTTTGAACCTGCTTTAAGATCTGACCCGTATCTACAATAGAGGATCCAGAAGGTACAGTCACAAACCCGCGGAGCTGCAGTCCAAGCCCGTTAACGAGCCTTTCATTTTTAGGCTATAACTTGCACATCTGGACTCCGATTCGGGCGATCTTCGTTGCATTGGGATTGTGACGACGAAAGCTCCATACCTGCAACCACAAGGAGACACAAGAGCAACAACAATACAAATACCTGACATCAAGCTTCTCAATAAATAAATTTTGATTTTCAACATTAGATTATCAATTGGATTATATAGTAGATTTATTTTCTAAACTGTTATCATATTAATCTACTGTCCATGATAAACTGTGAGAATGTATGTTTCTCTGTTGATGCTTGTTAGTTATTGATCTTGATTTTGCAAGTAGGACTATTTCAATCTATTGATTATTGTGCTTGATTTCATCGAGACTAGAATTATCGATACACAACGCATGCAAACGATTATTAAATCCATCTAGTAATTTCCTACCGAGATCGTTAATGCTTGGTGAAACATTGCGGAATTCAAGCTTATTACTGATTAACTACACCACACGAGTCCCTGGTTCACACCAGTATCGTAGAAACTTAAGATTATTTTTTAATACTATTAGATGTTCGGATCCAAATCCAATACTTTAACATAGCCATCCAAATCCAAAAACTTTAGTATAGCCACTAACCAAATGTAGATTCAACATATTCAAACATACATAGAAGTTGCTGCGGGTCGATTCGGTTGTGATCATACAAGATCCACTTGGGAATCTACTATACATTTGTAGGACCCAATTCGGGATCCAAATACACTAAAAATTTAGCTCATTGAATTCAGATTCAAATTTTATTATCTAAATCTAATGTTTCTAACCAAATTTTCCAATTTCGTAAAGAATCAAACAGAATTTGAAATGATCTCCCTCCCTCTCTCCCACATGTCTATTTTAATATGTTTAATATTAAATAGTTTTTTTTTTATATATACACCAAAATCATCCATATTTAGAATAATCCCCCAAATTGATATTGCCATTGACCCCTCAAATCTTGAATCTTAGAAATTTATCCTCTTGCTGTTACTTAAGAATCAAAATAGAATACTCTCTTATTTGCTGTTATGGTATGTAATAATTATTAAAATGACTAATCTACTCTATAATCGACACCTTCCTGCTGCTTCTTCGTTTCTTCTCAAATCAAGCTTCCAACGAAAAAAATCCAGTTACAGGAAAAAAAACATAAAAAAAACATTCTCTTCTTTAATCAAACATTCAGGGAGAAAATTTTTGTACAGAAAAGAAACCCTTTTCTTTTCTTTTTCCGCTTATGTCTCCTCTAAAATCAAGCTTCAGCAAGAAAATTCAATCACAAAAAGAAGGAAAAAAACACCATATTGTCCTTATTTTCTCAAATCAAACGATCAAGAGGAGAGAGAGAGAGAGAGAGCAGATTGAGAGAGAGAGAGAGAGAGAGAGAGAGAGAGAGAGCACACAAAAAGAGGTGTGATCAGACTTGTTGCTGCCCCAATTATCACTCTTTCTATTTTCTTTTCTTTTTTGTTAAATTTTTTCCTTTTTGAAAGAGATGTAAAGGGGGTAAGGGTATAAGCATAGTGCATGGTTTAAAATCTCGGTATTGGTATCAGCCACAGGGTTCGGTATAATCTGCAATATTGACCATTTCGTCTCGTTGTATCGACAATATCCGGTATCTTTCGGTTACATTGGGTCATATTGACAATATCAGAATCAGGTCAAAATATCAGTATGAGGCGATATTTCAAACATTTATATAACAAGTATCTTATCCCTTTCTATTGAAAAACTAACACTAAAGGTAAATTCTAGTATCAATAAGATTTACAGGGTCAATTGACAATATCGATAATTCAGGAGGTAATTTTTTATTTAAGAAATAATTAAAGAGTATTTATTCTATAAAATCCCATTAAATATGTCTAAGATAATCAAATAGTTTTATGTAAGTTGTATTCGGAAGGAAAGGGATGGTTTAGAAGCATGGTTTAAAATCTGAGTGCCGATTTGAAGCCAATGGTGTTCAGTATCAATATCATCAATATTGACTATCAATGTTGACAATTCGGCAATAACGGTTATATCAGTAGTATTGGTTCAATATCAGCCGATACAAGGTTTATACCATGTCAGGTACTTCAAAACCCGATACGATATTATCGGAATCGTCCAACATTTGAAACCATGTTAAGCAGAGCCTATAACTAGCATGCATATCTATAAAACATAAGAAGCATATAGATGTTTATTTAAATATAAACAAGTATCTTATCCTTTTTCTATTGAAAAACTAACACTAAAGGTAAATTCTAGTATCAATAAGATTTATAGGGTCAATTGACAATATCGATAATTCGGGAGGTAATTTTTTTTTTAAGAAATAATTAAGAGTATTTATTCTATAAAATCCATTACATATGTCTAAGATAATCAAATAGTTTTATGTAAGTTGTATTCGGAAGGAAAGGGATGGTTCAGAAGCATGGTTTAAAATCTGAGTGCCGATTTGAAGCCAATGGTTTCAGTATCAATATCATCAATATTGACCATCAATGTTGACAATTCGGGAATAACGGTTATATCAGTACTATTTGTTTCAATATCAGCCGATATAGGGTTTATACCATGTCAGGTACTTCAAAACCCGATACGATATTGTCGGAATCGTCCAACATTTGAAGCCATGTTAAGCAGAGCCTATAACTAGCATACATATCTATAAAACATAAGAAGCATAGAGATGTTTATTATTTATTTTGTGTGTGTGTGTGTGTGTTTGGGGGGGGGGGGGTTCCTAAATTGCTAGAGTACCTTTATCATTGATCATATTCCTTATGTGCATGGTCCAATAGCCTTTATTAGGAGGAATTCTAAATTTACGTTTTGTAGATCCTGGGCTTGTGATATGATATTCTGATTTTATTAGTGAAATAAAGGTCTCTTAGCTTTCACCACCTTGCTCCAACCCAACACAACTGTATTTGGACCTGGACTGTATTATTGAGTTAACATTGCATCATTCACATTGCAGGTAAAGCTTGATCATCCAAATGAGGTTCTCAGTTTGGTAAGCGGTCACTATGGGTCAATCTCAAATGGCGGCGCGATTGTATAAAGATCCTTGACATTTATTAGCAATATTATGAAGTATGGACCTTTTGGCTCAGAGCAGGGAATGCATTTTTTCATTCCCTATGAGTGGTGGTAAGATTGTTGGTTTTCATGGGAGCTCGGGCTGGTATCTTGATTCCATAGGATTTTATCTAAAGCAAGCACAGAGTCCAACTTCACCAAAAGCTTTGGTTCCATCACAGAGTCATCAAAATTCTTATAATGTGGTGGAGGGAACTGCTAGCAATGGATATGATGTAGTACTTTCCATAAGAGATAGAGGGGGAAATTTTAATGTTCTAACAAATAAGTATACAAGGGAAGCTTCTTCATTTGACGAGTTCAGTGGTGTGGATCCCAGGAACAAGGTACATGATCTTTTACCATTCAACCATACAAGATATAATGTAAATAGATATATAGATCATTATACTTCTCTACTACCAAAATAGCCATAAGTTAGATGCAAAAGGTTGTTATATAAGAGCCAAAGAAATGGCTGATTATTACCTTGGTATTTCCCGTTGATACTTCAGTGGAAACTTGAGATTATATTTCATTAAATTTACCATTTTCTTTCAATTTTAAAAATTGAAGTTGAGTTTTCCTTGTAAGTATGGATGAACAGGCATGTCAATGGATAATGCTGCAACTTAATACAATGTAGCCCATCCGGGATGATTTTAGGTTAGGTTATACTTTACCTGCTCCAGCCTAAACAATTAGCACAACTATGTTGCACGGACACGACAACGTTAAAATGGACATGACACGTGGATACGTGGCGACTTCTTAAAAATACCACGAACGTGTGTCTGAATCAGACACGTTTTGGACACGACACGGCTCCATTATAGAAGTGTCCGTGCTACATAGCACAGCTCCACTGGTATCAATTGAAGGGCAAGAATTGACCATCAATGACTCTCCTCTTCCTCTTTCTCCACCTCCCATCATCAACATATAAGCCTTTTCCCATTAAGATGGGGTCAGCTATGAGCTCAGCAATCTCCACAAAAGATTTGATCAAGTTTATGACCCTCTGTCTAATTGATTTCTGTCCTGTGTGGATTGGTTCCAAAATCCTAGCTAATGTAATTATGAGCAAGAGGGGGACATGCCATTGTAACTTGATAGGCCATTGGCAGGAAGCAAGCCTACCTTCTTTATGTCGACAGTTTAAGATTCACAAAAAAGGAGCAGTCTCCAAATTCCCTCACAAATGAAGGGTTCCATACAAAAAGGTAAGGTTAAATGATTTTCTACAGAGAATTGCATTCATTTTGGCAAAAATCAGCCAGGAGCTAATTGGAATACATTCCCTGCATTCTATTTTATTATAAAACATTTATATCAATTCAGTTGTCTCATTTCCTATTATGGAAATCCACATATGTTGTTTCTAAAAAGATATGATCATGCACATCAGTGATGCTCCATTGTAAGCTTTTTAAATAAATTTAAAAGCATTAATTGTGATAGAACCTATGTTGCACGGACACGACGACATTGAAATGGACACAACACTCGGTCATGTGACAAATTCTTAAAAATACACGACATATGTGTCCGATGCGTGTTAGACATGTTTCGGACACGACACGGCTCCATGATAGGAGTGTCCGTGGTACATAGGATTGCCCGGGTATATCTAACTGCAGGTGATCGAACATTGTAACATGATCCGGTCAACTAGGATAAACTCTTTAATATTGCTTTTTGTGCTTGCATCTTTAACTTGATAAGTATACACGTCTTATCCCATTAATTTGTAAATATACATGTATTTTGAGGTTAGTAACTATACATTTTGTAATATGATATAACTGCACATATGCAATATCTAACAACCATTATTGGCTTGATGGCTTCGTATTTGTACTGGCTTAGATGCACAAGTCTGATGTCTGAAACGTGACAATTGTTCTAAGGAGCCTTCTAACTTGCTGCAATCATTTTCTGCACGTTGTCCCTGGAAATTCATGCTCTGTTTTTATCGACAAAACCCAGAGACATTTGTTTTTTCTGTGTAGTTAGTTTAACAGGCATTATTGACTCGAGCTTCTCAGTGGATTCTCTTCCTCCTGTATTCCTATATAGGAACTCGCTACTAGATTTTAGTTAATTGGCTGGAGTGGCATCCCCATCCACCTCCTTGTGTAAGATGAATAACAGACCATACTAAATATCATAGGATTTTCAAGTCATCTGGATCAG
>JAVJIF010025715.1:0-82640 GCA_038442645.1 Agave tequilana | reverse complement strand
AACGGTATGAGTTATTTTCCTTATCCCTCCTAACTTTTTAATCAAACCACTCTTTCTTGTTTACTTAGACAGAAATAAAGATTCATTATAAAGTTCCCGTAACTCCTACAATCTTCTGGTATTTTATAAAGAGTATGAAATTTCTTTTCAATCTGGAGATTTTTTTTTGAAAGAAAGAATAAAAGGAAAAAGAAAAAGTGTTAGCACTCCCCCACACCTATCTAATGCATTGTCCTCATGAATGCATATGGAAATGCGAATGCAATAAATAGGGGGAAGAAATGATGTCACGTCTTCGTGGACTCGGGCCGGCCAAGTGCGAATAGGCTAAAAAAAATGTAGAAGGGGGTAAGCATATAAACAAGTTTTTTTTTTATTTGTTTATTATTTTTTGTGGTTAGGTGTATGACGGGGCAAAAAGAGTCAGCACACTATCATCTAGAGTCATAGGCTCAGTGGTTAAGAAGGCTTCAGTCTTTGCCCATTGACTTTGAATTCCGTGTTGTTCTTAGGGTCTGCAATAGCACAGCACCATGTGGGAAAACAGTGCGCACAATGAACGTCCTGACCCACGAGTTTTCAGCTTCCACGCGAAAATATGAAGCCTAGAGTTATACAGCAGAACCCTATCTCCCGGTGCAAAGTTTTTCTTGGTTATGATTTGGTCATGGAAAAGTTTAGTTCTGTTCTTGGTGATTCGGATATTCTCATAGGCTTCATTCCGTATCTCCTCTAATTCTGAAATCTGCAGTCTCCTAAGTTCACCGGCCTTGGTCAGATCAAAGTTGAGTTGCTTAATTGCCCAGAGGGCCTAGTGTTTTACTCTACTGGCAGATGACAGGCTTTTCCAAACAAGATTCTATACGGAGACATCCCCATAACTGTCTTAAAAGCAGTGTGGTAAGCCCACAATGCATCATTGAGCTTAACCGACCAATCCTTTCAGTTTTGTCCGACAGTCTTTTCTAGAATGAGCTTTATCTGTCTGTTGGTGACTTCGACTTGCCCATTTGTCTGGGGATGATATGGAGTTGATAATTAGTGATTGATGAAATATTTTCGCATCAGAGTTTCAAAAACTCTGTTGTAGAAATGTGATCCATTATCACTAATTATCGCTCTAGGGGTGCCAAATCGGAGAAGATGTTCTCTTTGAGAAATTTGACAACCACTTTGTTGTCATTCGTCTTAGTTGGCAAAGCTTCTACCCACTTAGAGACATAATCTACAGCAACCAAAATTAATTGGTTGCCGAAGGAATTGGGAAATGGCCCCATGAAATCAATACCCCAAACATCAAAAATTTCAACTTCAAGGATCGGGTTCAGGGGCATCATGTCTCTTCTTGAAATCTTCCCATTTTCTGACAATTTGCGCATGACTTGCAAAAATGATATGAGTTTTAAACAAAGTGGGCCAGTAGAACCCATTTTGTAGAACCTTTTCTGCAGTCTTGCGGGGACCGAAGTGTCCTCCGCATGCAAGGTCATGGCAAAAGCTGAGCACACTCCTCTGTTCCTCCTCGGGTATGCATCGTCTAATTATTTGGTCGGGAAATACTTAAAAAGATACGGTTCTTACCAGAAGAAGTACCGTACTTGGGCAAAGAAGCGGTATTTGTCTTGCTTTGTCCAGTCAGCGGGTGATTGTCCCGTGGCCAGGTAATTAATGATGTCAGCATACCAGGGTTCCTTAAGAATGGCTAGGATGTGCTCGTCTGGGAAATCCTCGTTGATCAGAGCTTGGATGGTTGGTGCATTCAGAATTCGTGAGAGATGATCAGCAACCACATTTTCTATACCTCTTTTATCCCGGATTTCTAAGTCAAATTCTTGAAGCAAAAGGATCCACCGAATAAGTCGGGCTTTTGCTTCCTTCTTGGTCATGAGGTATTTCAGAGCCGAGTGATCCGTAAAATCACCGTTTTTGAGCCTAACAAGTAAGGTCGAAACTTTTCTAACGCAAAGACAACGGCCAAGAATTCCTTCTCAGTCGTTGTATAGTTCTGTTGGGCGTCATTCAAGGTCCTACTCGAGTAATAAATCACGTGCTGCCTATTGTCGATGCGCTGTCCTAGAACAGCGCCAATAGCAAAATCAGATGCATCACACATGATTTCAATGGCTGGGTCCAATTAGGACCAGAAATGATAGGCGCAGAGATAAGTTCTTGCTTAAGCTTCCCCATGATTTAAAACACTCATCGTTGAAATCAAAGGACACGTCCTTAGCGAGCAGGTTGGTTAAGGGCCTAGCGATTTTGCTAAAATCCTTAATGAACCGTCGGTAGAACCCAGCATGCCCTAGAAAGGATCTAACATCCTTGATGCTTTTGGGTGGTGGAAGCTTAGCAATCACTTTTACCTTAGCCTTATCTACTTCTATGCCTCTCCTCGAAATCTCATGGCCCAAGACAATCCCCTGTCTCACCATAAAGTGACATTTTTCCCATTTAGAGTTAGATTCTTCTCAATGCATCTTTGTAGCACTAACTCTAGGTGATGAAGACACTGATCAAATGAATCTCCGTAGATGGAGAAGTCATCCATGAAAATCTCAAGAAAACGTTCCACCATGTCAGAGAACAAACTAAGCATGCATCGTTGAAACGTTGCGGGAGCATTGCACAATCCAAAAGGCATGCGCCGATAAGCAAAGGTTCCGAACAGGCAAGTGAACGTCGTCTTTTCCTGATCTTCTGCAGCAATGGGGATTTGATTGTATCCTGAGTACCCATCTAGGAAGCAGTAGTACTCATATCTAGCCAAACGCTCAAGCATTTGGTCGATGAAGGGTAGCGGGAAGTGGTCTTTACGGGTAGCTACATTCAACTTCCTGTAGTCGATACAAACACGAACCTTGGTAGGCAGTATTGTTTGTACCAACTCTTTTTTCTCATTTTCTACTACCGTAAAGCCAGCCTTCTTTGGGACCGCATGAACAGGGCTAACCCATTGACTATTAGAAATGGGATAAATTATCTCATTATTAATAGTTCATAATTTCAGCCTTAACTGCCTCTTGCATGAGAGGGTTAAGCCTGCGTTGTGGATCCCTCCTAGGGGTTGCTTCATCGACTAAATGGATTCTTTGTTGTACTATGGCTAGACTTATTTCCTTGATGTCCTTCATTGTCCATCCAATGGCTTCCCTATGTCTTTTCAGAATAGACCTTAAGCTGTCCTCTTGTTGCTCAGTCAGGTGTGATGCTATGATGACTGGTAAGGTGTCCTTTCCGCCCAGGTAGGCGTACTTGAGGTGTTCAGGTAAGGCTTTAAGCTCTAGGGAAGGTGTTGCTTCATTGGAGGCAATCTCTGGGCTTTCAATCCTAGGGTGGGGTACACTTGGGTTTGACGCCCAATCTACTGCTGAATCTACGATCTGGTCTAGATTAAAATCCTCAGCCTCCAGATCAAACTCTACCTCAGTTTCTGTCTCCATACTTTCCTCATGCTCACTGGTCAGGTTTTCAATAGAATTGACCTCAAATGTCTGATCATTGACATCCCTAGGTTGTCTTCCAAGATTGAAGACATTGACTTCCTTCATCATGTCTCCAAAAGTCAATCGCATAGACCCGTTCCTACAGTTGATTATGGCATTGGCTGTAGCAAGAAATGGGCGCCCTAAGATGATGGGAGTTTGAGACCTAAGATTGGACATAGGTTGTGTCTCAAGCATAATGAAGTCAACGGGGTAAATGAAATCCCCGACCCGGCTGAGGACGTCTGTGATTTCCCCCTTAGGGATCTTCACAGATCGGTCAGCTAGCTGAATGGTGACTCGAGTTGGGCTTAGCTCACCCAACCCAAGTTGCTGGTATACTGAGAGAGGTAGCTGATACTTGCTCCCAGGTCAAGAAATGCTCTACTGATTTCAGTCTGTCCTATGGTGCAGGAAATGATGGGACATTCGGGATCCTTGTATTTCACCGGAATGGGACCAGACAGAATTTCGCTTATATTAGTGGCCAAGAACACTTTCTTGGGCACATTGGTCTTTCTCTTCTTTGTACACATATCCTTAAGAAATTTGGCATAAGCCGGGACTTGTTGGATAGCGTCAAGAAGTGACACATTCAATTTACCTGGTTGAACATCTCTAGCATTTTCTCCATGTGCATATTTTTATTGTTGTTCCTAAGCCTATTGGGAAAGGGTGCTACAGGCTTATGAACTTGTTCAGCAGCTTTGTCCTCGTTAGATGTTTGTGGAGTGGATTGGGAGGAACTAGCAGAGGTGGAGGCAGGAGTGGGCTCGGGATGGACTGGACTTTTCTATTGGTAAACCTGGTTGTCTACCTTCTTTCCAGATCGTAGTGTGTGAAAAGCATTACACTGGTTAATCGATGGATCCTGAATTTCATATGCTTGGTTGGAGGTTTTTGGGTTAACTAGCGGCTGACTAGGCAAAGTACCCTTAGGTCTTTCACTTAGGGAGCTAGCTAACTGGCTCATCTGTATTTCTAACCTCGATATGGCCTGTGAATGACTGTTCAGAGTTTGTCCCTAATTTTGCATAAAAGCGGTTTGGGACTTTATGAAAGCCTCTATGCTCTCCTCCATTTACTGATTTTCTTTTCCATTGGTGAGCCTTTGGAGGAGGAAGCTAGGGCTTGACTGGGAAAAGTTGGTGGAGGAGTAGGATGGTGAAAGTCGTTGGAAAAATTAGGCCTAGGAGGATTGTTTTGGGCCCAGGAGAAATTGGGGTGATTTCTCCAGCCGGGATTGTAGGTCTGTGAGTAGGGGTTGTGAGGCGGCCGTGAGTAAGCTGCGTTCAGGTGTTCCGGTGGCACTTGCTGGGTATGAAAAACGAGGCACTCTTCAAAGACATGGTTTGGTGCCTGACAATATGAACAACCCGGATTGTGAATTGATGGGTTGATTTGGTTGACACTGGCAGGCTCTTTTGTTTCCAGAGCCTCTATCCTTCTCATTAGGGTAGCAATCTTGGCCTCGGCAGCTATGGATGATTCTAGAGATAGGAGCCCTCCTCTTGAAGCTATAGATTGTGAATTCCTAAGTTTCTCCGAGGCTGGCTCCCATTGTAGGGTTTTCTCAGCTAAGTCCTCAAATAAATCCCAACCCTGATTCTCATCCTTCTGCAAGAACCCTCCCTGACACATCGTTTCTAACAGGGTCTTAGTCTGATAATCTAGACCATCGTAGAGAATCTGATACTGATGCCATTTCTCCACGCCATGATGAGAGCACTGAGCTAGGAGACCTTTGAATCGCTCAAAGTATCTCCAACATGGTTCGCTCGGGTCTTTCTTAAACTGCATGATGTTCTTCCTAATGAGGGCAGTTTTGTGAATTGGGTAGAATTTCTTCAAGAAGGCCTTAACGAAATCATCCCAGGTCGTGACTGAATCTGCTGCCAAGCTGTACAACCATTTCTTAGCTAGGTCCTTTAGGGAAAAAGGGATGAAACGTAACCTAACGGCATCGTCTCCTAGCTGGGGTATACGCATCATGAGGTATACTTCTTCAAATTCCCTAACAAAGAAGTATGCGTCCTCCGATTCTAAACCATGAATTTGGGAAGAGTGTTAATGAATTGGGGCTTTAACTCGAAGTTATTTTCATTTGCTTCAGGAAGTTTTATGCAAGATGGAAGTGAAGTTCTGATCAGGTAAAATCTATCCTGAAGTGATGCCATCACCGGTTCTGGATGCAAGGTTAGATAAGTGTTTCTTGTTAATCTGGAAGTTGACGGATCTCTCACCCACTCTTGCATGCAGCACACCACAAACAACATGAAGACAACAAACAATCGAAAAAGAACTAAAAACAAACAAAAGAAAGAAAAACAACCACAAGCCTTAGTCTAAAGTACCTGGACCTAGATGACTCCTAACTTGTCGATTCTCCAGGGAAGGTTTTGCAGGAACTCGATTACAAGCTAATCGGCCAGGAAAGGGCAAAGCTCGGGGGAGGTATCCGGGCGGAGCCACGGGCCTAATTACGCCAAACCACGGAGCTTTCGAGGCTTTACCTCTCAATCTACTTTCCTTAGACACCGATTTTGCAGGAGTATAGTTCTTACAATTTTCAACCTCGGTTAATCTCTTAGTGAGTCCGAGATGTCCCTAGGGCCAACGTTTATTGATTTTTAGTTAAGGCTTGGGAAAGTGTGAGTGCACTTGGAGATGATTTTTGGGCTAAGGAAGGGTGATGAAATCCCCACCTTATCTTGTTTATTTGGGTTTTGCCCTTAAAGTCAATTATGCAAGTGTACAGTTTATTCACAAGAAGGTAACACTCAAAGCGGTAAATCACTTCAAAATGTTAGTCCTATTCTATATGAATGCAAATGTACCTTGTCTCCAGCACTCTTCAACAGAAATTGAAATGAATTGAAATAGACACGTGCCCTAAATGCAAAAGTCTAATCCAAATTTCAATTAAGCAATAAGTGAATTTCTGTTGAATTTATTACACATGCATATAGGTGAAGCATCCAAGAAAACTAAAAATTTAGAAAGCAATTTTTTTTAGCGGCTTTCGGCAACCCTGCAAACGAGTTTGTAAGTACTTCAATCAGAAAAACTCGCTTTTATACGAATTTTTTCCGAGGGCAAATGACTCCTCGCGCAATGTCCTTGTCCACCTCCTTCGCTTCCTGTGATAGTGAGCTCCTTGGTACTTCTCCTACACACAAAAATAAAGAACAATCTTTAGTATTGAACAATAAAGCCGTTCCCTCCCCGGCAACGACGCCAAAATTTGATCGGCAAAAAGCAAGTACTAAAATAAGAGAAGGAAGTGTGAGTTGATGTTACTACTTTTGCGATTCTTCCGTAGTAGCGAAGTGGCTATACGGGTCGTATCCACAAGGAGGGAGAGCGATGGAAGCTTGATGTGGCTTCAAAGTTCAAGAAGAAAGAAAGTTCTTTGTGTCCAAATAAAGAATTGAAAAGTGAAAACAAGTTGTTTGAAGAATTGTTGGAAAATGTTTTGGGTGATTTGTAAAAGTGATTTTTTTTCTTAGTTGTAAAAATGCATGGCTAACTTTCTACTAAGTGCTCCCACTAATTTCTAACTTTTAGAAGATAGCCTCATGATGGATCATAGGCGAACACAACCCTTTTGCATTGGAACTATTCACATGAAAATCGAGTGAAAGTTAATCCTAAAACTTAGCCTTACACGGCAAAAACTCGGACATTCCCTTATCAAGATCCGATGAAGGCGAGAATAATAGAAGACTCGAGTGCACTATTGGTATTGGCGAAGTTAAAAGGAAAAGTCTCTAACTTACAATAACAAGTAAAGTGCACAACTCATAAATCATCAAAACTCATTAAGCATGAAGTATAAGAAAGTAAATACTTGTAGGTAAATTAGAGTTAAAACCCTCGTCTTAAGATGCCATAGCTCTTGTTTGCACAAGGCTTGTTTAACACTATTGACTCATTTGGGTTATCAATCAAGTGTTTGAAATTAGTGGGTTAGTAGTTAGTTAGCCATGCTAATGAAAAGTTAGTTAGCCATAAAAGTAAAAGAAACAATAAAGGAAAAGAAGTGGAGAGAGGGAGTTACACTACAAGAAAACAAAAGAAAAGAAGAGTTAAAGAGAAGAAGTTACACTAAAACAAAGTAAAAGAAAAAAGGTGAAGAAGAAAGAAGTTACACTACAACAAAGAAGTAAAAGTAAATGGCAAAGACAAGTAATTGGAAAGAAGGAAGAGAAGTAGTACTTGTATTATTTTGTCATCCTTCAAATACAACACTTTACATACTCTCTCTCTTTCACTCTAATGGCTAAAACTTAACAGTAGAAGAAGAAGAACAACAACAACTACAAACTAAAAACAAAGCTACGCAACTTGCTCTAACTCTGGATCTGCTCCAACTAAAGACCCCTGGGGGTTTTTATAGACACCAGGGCAAAGGGGACCACGTGCACAGCACGTGGCCCAAAACGCGAGCGCGCGCGCCCAAAGGGCCGCGTTTTCGCGGCCCAGGCTGGGCGGCGCGCGCCCAGCTTTGGGCAATGTGTCGCCCAGTCTGGCTTCTGTCCACCTGACCTCCTGAATTTGTGATTCGATGCCCTGGCCTGACAAAATCTTCACCCTAAAGTCAATGGCTACTTGGTAGGCTTTTAATCACCAATTAAATGGTGATTTAGGTCTTCTTCTTCATTTGCACACCATGAACCTAGGATCAAGCCAGCAAGGTTTATTAGCAAAATTTTACATGAAATAAATATGAGAATGTGATGAAAATTATGCAAAAATAGAGACTAATCGCACCCCCACACTTATCTTTTTGCTCATCCCGAGTAAAACAAAAATAAGAAAATTATTATACCACTTTCGTAGGTGACGCGATTGCACTGAGCATGTGCAACAAGCCTTTAAACCTCTAGGTTTCCCCTAGAGGAGGAGTGTTGTCTCCTGAGGGTTTTCAGCGGATTGCACCCACAAAATCCAATTTGTAAAGAGAAGAAATTAGTTGTTCAAAAGATTTTTTTTATTTTTTATTTATTAAAAAGACCTTTCAATCATCTAAGTAAAAATGACCGAATGATATAAGAATTAGGTTTAACCCTCATAAGTCCTCTTATATTTTAGCCTTCATAAATGAAGAAACTATGATTTTTTTTTAAATTTAGAAAGGATCTTGTACTTCTAACTCATTCTTTTATTTTGCTTTAGATAGATATGCATAATTTGTAAGTGTGATGTGCTTGGGATTTTTCAACTCAACTTTGAATATCATTTAATTTTATTAATATTTACTTATTATTCTTGGTTCCATTAGGCTTTCTACTTCACTTATGTAACACATATCAAACCGATGACTCCTAAACCAGATGGTCTTAGGGCACCAGGTGGAAAAACACCCTTCAGGTCAAATATGCAAGTGGAGTAGGCCACGAAATCAAGATTTATTATTGTATATAGGATTTTTTTTTTTTAGCGTGAGTAATCTTGCTTCTTGAGGCACAATTATCCAGCTTTTTCTTTTTCTTTTTTTTTCAGAGTTTTTTCAGAGTTGTGTCTCTAAATCCCAAGCATGTGTGTGTAGGTTATGCATATTCTACTA
Source organism: Agave tequilana (assembly GCA_038442645.1). Lineage (NCBI taxonomy): Eukaryota > Viridiplantae > Streptophyta > Magnoliopsida > Asparagales > Asparagaceae > Agave > Agave tequilana. The sequence goes on along the minus strand of JAVJIF010025715.1, from coordinate 73,589 downwards.
AGGCTAAATAAACGGTATGAGTTATTTTCCTTATCCCTCCTAACTTTTTAATCAAACCACTCTTTCTTGTTTACTTAGACAAAAATAAAGATTCATTAATAAGGTTCCCATAATTCCTACAATCTTCTGATATTTTTAAAAAGAGTATGAAATTTCTTTTCAATCTGGAGAGTTTTTTTTTGAAAGAAAGAATAAAAGGAAAAAGAAAAAGTGTTAGCACCCCCCCACACCTATCTAATGCATTGTCCTCAATGAATGCATATGGAAATGCGAATGCAATAAATAGGGGGAAGAAATGATGTCACCGTCTTCGTAGACTCGGGCCGGCCAAGTGCGAATAGGCTAAAAAAAATGTAGAAGGGGTAAGCATATAAACAAGTTTTTTTTATTTGTTTATTTATTTGTTGTGGTTAGGTGTATGACGGGGCAAAAAGAGTCAGCACACTATCATCTGGAGTCATAGGCTCAGTGGTCAAGAAGGGCTTCAGTCTTTACCCATTGACTTTGAATTCCGTGTTGTTCTTAGGGTCTGCAATAAGCACAACACCATGTGGGAAAACAGTGCGCACAATGAACGGTCCTGACCAACGAGTTTTCAGCTTCCCCGCGAAAATATGAAGCCTAGAGTTATACAGCAGAATCCTATCTCCCGTTGCAAAGTTTTTCTGGGTTATGATTTGGTCATGGAAAAGTTTAGTTCTGCTCTTGGTGATTCGGACATTCTCATAGGCTTCATTCCGTATCTCCTCTAATTCTGAAATCTGCAGTCTCCTAAGTTCATCGGCCTTGTTCAGATCAAAGTTGAGTTGCTTAATTGCCCAGAGGGCCTGGTGTTCTAACTCTACTGGCAGATGACAGGCTTTTTCAAACAATATTCTATAAGGAGACATCCCCATAACTGTCTTAAAAGCAGTGCGGTAAGCCCACAATGCATCATTGAGCTTAACCGACCAATCCTTTCTGTTTTGTCCAACAGTCTTTTCCAGAATGAGCTTTATCTGTCTGTTGGTGACTTCGACCTGCCCATTTGTCTGGGGATGATACGGAGTTGATAACTTGTGATTGATGGAATATTTTCGTATCAGAGTTTCAAAAACTCTGTTGTAGAAATGTGATCCATTATCACTAATTATCGCTCTAGGGGTGCCAAATCGGGAGAAGATGTTCTCTTTGAGAAATTTGACAACCACTTTGTTGTCATTCGTCTTAGTTGGCAAAGCTTCTACCCACTTAGAGACATAATCTACAGCAACCAAAATTAATTGGTTGCCGAAGGAATTGGGAAATGGCCCATGAAATCAATACCCCAAACATCAAAAATTTCAACTTCAAGGATCGGGTTCAGGGGCATCATGTCTCTTCTTGAAATCTTCCCAATTTTCTGACAATTTGCGCATGACTTGTAAAAATGATATGAGTCTTTGAACAAAGTAGGCCAGTAGAACCCACTTTGTAGAACCTTTTCTGCAGTCTTGCGGGGACCGAAGTGTCCTCCGCATGCAAGGTCATGGCAAAAGCTGAGCACACTCATCTGTTCCTCCTCGGGTATGCATCGTCTAATTATTTGGTCGGGACAATACTTAAAAAGATACGGTTCTTACCAGAAGAAGTACCGTACTTGGGCAAAGAAGCGTATTTGTCTTGCTTTGTCCAGTCAGCGGGTAATTGTCCTCGTAATGGCATACCAGGGTTCCTTAAGAATGGCTAGGATGTGCTCGTCTGGGAAATCCTCGTTGATCGGAGCTTGGATGGTTGGTGCATTCGGAATTCGTGAGAGATGATCAGCAACCACATTTTCTATACCTCTTTTATCCAGGATTTCTAAGTCAAATTCTTGAAGCAAAAGGATCCACCGAATCAGTCAGGCTTTGCTTCCTTCTTGGTTATGAGGTATTTCAGAGCCGAGTGATCCGTAAAAATCACCGTTTTTGAGCCTAACAAGTAAGGCCGGAACTTTTCTAACGCAAAGACAACGGCCAAGAATTCCTTCTCAGTCGTTGTATAGTTCTGTTGGGCATCATTCAAGGTCCTACTCGAGTAATAAATCACGTGCTGCCTATTATCGATGCGCTGTCCTAGAACAGCGCCAATAGCAAAATCAGATGCATCACACATGATTTCAAATGGCTGGGTCCAATTAGGAGCAGAAATGATAGGCGCAGAGATAAGTTCTTGCTTAAGCTTCCCCCATGATTTAAAACACTCATCGTTGAAATCAAAGGGCACGTCCTTAGCGAGCAGGTTGGTTAAGGGCCTAGCGATTTTGCTAAAATCCTTAATGAACCGTCGGTAGAACCCAGCATGCCCTCGAAATCTCATGGCCCAAGACAATCCCCTGTCTCTCCATAAAGTGACATTTTTTCCAGTTTAGAGTTAGGTTCTTCTCAATGCATCTTAGTTGCACTAACTCTGGTGATGAAAATGCTGATCAAATGAATCTCCGTAGATGGAGAAGTCATCCATGAAAATCTCAAGAAAACGTTCCACCATGTCAGAGAACAAACTAAGCATGCACCGTTGAAACGTTGCGGGAGCATTGCACAATCCAAAAGCATGAGCCGATAAGCAAAGGTTCCGAACGGGCAAGCGAACGTCGTCTTTTCCTGGTCTTCTGCAGCAATGGGGATTTGATTGTATCCTGAGTACCCATCTAGGAAGCAGTAGTACTCATGTCTAGCTAAACGCTCAAACATTTGGTCGATGAAGGGTAGCGGGACGTGGTCTTTACGGGTAGCTGCATTCAACTTCCTGTAGTCGATACAAACACGAACCTTGGTAGGCAGTCTTGTTTGTACCAACTCTTTTTCCTCATTTTCTACTACCGTAAAGCCAGCCTTCTTTGGGACCGCATGAACAGGGCTAACCCATTGACTATCAGAAATGGGATAAATTATCCCATTATTTAATAGTTTCAGAATTTTAGCCTTAACTGTCTCTTGCATGAGAGGGTTAAGCCTGCGTTGTGGGTCCCTCCTAGGGGTTGTTTCATCGACTAAATGGATTCTGTGTTGTACTATGGCTAGACTTATTCCCTTGATGTCCTTCATTGTCCATCCAATGGCTTCACTATGTCTTTTCAGAATAGACATTAAGCTGTCCTCTTGTTGCTCAGTCAGGTGTGATGCTATGATGACTGGCAAGGTATCCTTTCCACCCAGGTAGGCGTACTTGAGATGTTCAGGCAAGGCTTTAAGCTCTAGGGAAGGTGTTGCTTCATTGGAGGCAATCTCTGGGCTTTCAATCCTATGGTGGGGTACACTTGGGTTTGACGCCCAATCTACTGCTGAATAAATCCTCAGCCTCCAGATCAAACTCTACCTCAGTTTCTGTCTCCATACTTTCTTCATGCTCACTAGTCAGGTTTTCAATAAAATTGACCTCAAATGTCTGATCATTGACATCCCTAGGTTGTCTTCCAAGATTGAAGACATTGACTTCCTTCGTCATGTCTCCAAAAGTCAATCGCATGGACCCATTGTTGGCCCAAGAGGTTACACTCTCCATTTGTTTTTTGGTTTTGATGATGACAAACCAAATATGAGCTATTTGGTACTAACAAGTTTGTTAAGATGAGTTTCAGGTTTTGTACCATGTTTAGAGACCATTCGCTTAGCTATTGCAAGAACTTCTAAGTTCCACAAAGCAAGGAAGGCAAATTGCACATCAAGGAAGAATCATAGAAGAGAAGGCACTAGCAAGGCATTGGATGGCTCAAAGACTTGAAGATAGCTCAAGAAGTCTTCATGTAATTTGTTTTTCAGTTTATAGTATGTTAAAGAATAGTGGATAGGTTTGAAGCTCTATCACACACGCTTTTGCGCACATGCTCATTCCAAAATAATTTCTTATAAATTATACAAAAATATTTTGCCTACAAGTTTTTGCCTACATATACATCTTTATATTTTATACTATTCCCTGTTCAAAAGTATTTTTGTTAAAATCAAAATCCTCTTTGTTTTCTTTTCTAAAATTGATTTTTGACCTGATCCGGTCGACCGGGGAAGTCGACCGAGTCTGTGTCAGTCTGGTCCGGTCGACCGGACCAGTCGACCGCGGTTCTGGCAGATGCACGTATCCGTGTGCATGTCTGCCAGTCGACCGGGGCGGTCGACCGATATATTGTTTTTGCTCACAGGTTTTCTCAGTCGACCGGGTCGGTCGACCGCTAGCCTATAACGGTCGGATTTTTGATCTACCGGTCGACCGGCCCAGTCGACCGATGTGTCCGTTGAACAGTAACGGGCAGATTTTAAGTGAGCTGTTTATTTTTGTCTTTTGTTTTTAAAAATTCGTTTAAGGATATATTTTGAGTTAATTACCTCCTAAACATCAGTAATTATATCTTATCCCTAAACCCTAGCCCTCTCCTATAAATAGGGGTGTTTGGAGAGAGATTTGTTACAACAATTTTTGCTAGAAAATTCAAAAGTTTAAGGCTTTCAAAAGATACTTGTTTCTTGATTTTTGTGCTGAATTTCTCACTGATTTTCTGAAGGGTTTTTCAAATACTCTCTGATTTAATTTTCTTTCTTCACTTACAACAAGAGCTTCATTCCTACTCAATATTCTCTAAGGACCTTTGTAAGGGAAGAGATATTTGAAAGAGAGAGTTTGTGGTCTTTTGACTACCAAGGAAATTACTTGTACTTGAGATTGTAGGAGTTGGGTACTCCATTGTATTTGAGATCTTTGTGATAGTGGAAGTGGTCGGAATCCTTCTGGGGAAGGCGGGGAGTAGAGCTGGGCGCTCGAACCTCGATAACATATCCTTGTGTTTGCGATTGGTTTACTTTTCTTGTTCTTACACTCCTTACTCTACTTTGCTTGCACTTATTAATTGCTCATCATATTCATTGTCATACTTAATTGCTTGCATTCATCTTGTGATTCTTGATTGGTGATTGTTGTAGCTTTAAATTTTTAAATTGCCCTTTGATTAGCATTATCACCTATTCACCCCCCCCTCTAGGTGATTTTCACCCATTCCTACAGTTGATTATGGCATTGGCTGTAGCAAGGAATGGGCGCCCTAAGATGACGGGAGTTTGAGACCTAAGATTGGACATAGGTTGGGTCTCAAGCACAATGAAGTCAACAGGGTAAATGAAATCCCTGACCCAGATGAGGACGTCTATGATTTCCCCCTTAGGGATCTTCACATATCGGTCAGCTAGCTGAATGGTGACTCGAGTTGGGCTTAGCTCACCCAACCCAAGTTGCTGGTATACTGAGAGAGGTAGCAAGTTGATACTTGCTCCCAGGTCAAGAAATGCTCTACTGATTTCAGTCGTCCTATGGGGCAGGAAATGGTGGGACATCCGGGATCCTTATATTTCACCGGAATGGGACCAGACAGAATTTCGCTTATATTAGTGGCCAAGAACACTTTCTTGGGCACATTGGTCTTTCTCTTCTTTGTACACATATCCTTAAGAAATTTGGCATAAGCCGGGACTTGTTGGATAGCGTCAAGAAGTGGCACATTCAATTTTACCTGGTTGAACATCTCTAGCATTTTCTCCATGTGCATATTTTTATTGTTGTTCCTAAGCCTATTGGGAAAGGGTGCTACAGGCTTATGAACTTATTCAGCAGCTTTGTCCTCGTTAGATGTTTGTGGAGTGGATTGGTAGGAACTAGCAGAGGTGGAGGCAGGAGTGGGATAGGGATGGACTGGACTTTTTTGTTGGTAAACCTGGTTGTCTACCTTCTTTTCAGATCGTAGTGTGTGAAAATCATTACACTGGTTAATCGATGGATCCTGAATTTCATATGCTTAGTTGGAGGTTTTTGGGTTAACTAGCGGCTGACTAGGCAAAGTACCCTTAGGTCTTTCACTTAGGGAGCTAGCTAACTGGCTCATCTGTATTTCCAACCTCGATATGGCCTGTGAATGACTGTTCAGAGTTTGTCCCTGATTTTGCATAAAAGCGGTTTGGGACTTTATGAAAGCCTCTATGCTCTCCTCCAATTTACAGATTTTCTTTCCATTGGTGAGCCTTAGGAGGAGGAAGCTAGGGCTTGACTGGGAAAAGTTGGTGGAGGAGTAGGATGGTGAAAGTTGATGGAAAAATTAGGCCTGGGAGGATTATTTTGGGCCCAGGAGAAATTGGGGTGATTTCTCCATCCGGGATTGTAGGTCTGTGAGTAGGGGTTGTGAGGCGGCCGTGAGTAAGCCGCGTTCAGGTGTTCGGTGGCACTTGCTGGGCATGAAAAATGGAGCACTCTTCAAAGACATGGTTTGGTGCCTGACAATATGAACAACCCGGATTGTGAATTGGTGGGTTGATTTGGTAGACACTGGCAGGCTCTTTTGTTTCCAGAGCCTCTATCCTTCTCATTAGGGTAGCAATCTTGGCCTCGGCAGCTATTGATGATTCTAGAGATAGGAGCCCTCCTCTTGAAGCTATAGATTGTGAATTCCTAGATTTCTCTGAGGCTGGCTCCTATTGCAGGGTTTTCTCAGCTAAGTCCTCAAATAAATCCTAACCCTGATCTCATCCTTCTACAAGAACCCTCCCTGACACATCGTTTCTAACAGGGTCTTAGTCTGATAATCTAGACCATCGTAGAGAATCTGGCACTGATGCCATTTCTCCACGCCATGATGAGGGCACTGAGCTAGGAGATCTTTGAATCGCTCAAAGTATCTCCAACATGGTTCGCTCGGGTCTTACTTAAACTGCATGATGTTCTTCCTAATGAGGGCAGTTTTGTGAATTGGGTAGAATTTCTTCAAGAAGGCCTTGACGAAATCATCCCAGGTCGTGACTGAATCTGCTGCCAAGCTGTACAACCATTTCTTAGCTAGGTCCTTTAAAAAAAAGGGATGAAACGTAACCTAACGGCATCGTCTCCTAGCTGGGGTATACGCATCATGAGGCATACTTCTTCAAATTCCCTAACAAAGAAGTATGCGTCCTCCGATTCTAAACCATGAAATTTGGGAAGAGTGTTAATGAATTGGGGCTTTAACTCGAAGTTAATTCCATTTGCTTCAGGAAGTTTTATGCAAGATGGAAGTGATGTTCTGATCAGGTAAAATCTATCCTGAAGTGACGCCATCACCGGTTCTGGATACAAGGGTAGAGAAGTGTTTCTTGTTAATCTGGAAGTTGACGGATCTCTCACCCACTCTTGCATGCAGCACACCACAAATAACATGAAGACAACAAACAATCGAAAAAGAACTAAAAACAAATAAAAGAAAGAAAAACAACCACAAGCCTTAGTCTAAGGTACCTGGACCTAGACGACTCCTAACTTGTCGATTCTCCGGGGAAGGTTGTCGCGGGAACTTGATTACAAGCTAATCGGCTAGGAAAGGGCAAAGCTTGGGGGGAGGTATCTGAAAATCACCTAGGGGGGGTGAATAGGTGATAATGCTAATCAATGGACAAATTAAAAAATTAAGATGTAACAATCACCACACAAGATTCACAAGATGAATGAAAGCAAGTAAATATAGCAATAATGATGATAAGCAAGTAATGAGTGCAAGAATGTAAACCAATCGCAAACACAAGGATATGTTATCGAGGTTCGAGCACCCAGCTCTACTCCCCGCCTTCCCCAGAAGGATTCTAGCAACTTCCACTATCTCAAAGAAATCACAATTACACCGGAGTACCCAACTCCACAATCTCGATTACAAGCAATTTCTGAGTAGTCAAAAGACCACAAACTCTCTCTTTCAAATGTCTCTTCCCTTACAAAAGGTCCTTAGAGAACAATGAGTAGGAATGAAGCTCTTGTTGTAAGTGAAGAAAGAAAATTAAATCAGAGAGTATTTCAAAAACCACTTCAGAAAATGAGAGAGAATTTCAGCACAAAAATCAAGAAACAAATCTCTTTTGAAAGCCTTAAACTTTTGAATTTTTCTTGCAAAAATTGTTGTGAACAAACTCTCCCTAAACACCCCTATTTATACGAGAGGGCTAGGGTTTAGGGATAATACAAACTTAAAGTTAATTAAGTCATATTAGATTTGAAATATATCCCTAAATCAAATTTTAAACACAAGAAGACAAAATAAAACAGCTTATTAAAAACTGCCCGTTACTGTTCAACGGATAGTTCGGTCGACTGGCCGGTCGACCGTACGTTCAAAATTATGACCGTTGCAGGCCAGCGGTCGACCGCCCGGTCGACCCAATCTATCCGAGAGCAGACTGAGTTACAGTCGGTCGACCGTGCGGTCGACCGCAAAAACGTGCACACAGATACATGTACACCCAGAGCTACAGTCGACTGGGCCGGTCGACCGGCCAAACCTGACATAGGTCCGGTGACTGGCTCAGGTCAAAAACCAGGTTTTGGATAGAAAATTAAAAGGGATTTTGATTTTGACAAAAATACTTTTGAACAGGGATTAGCATAAAACATAAATATATATCTGTAGGCAAAATCTTGTATGCAAAATATTTTTTATATAAATTATAAGAAATTATTTTGGATTAGGTATGTGCGCAAAAACGTGTGTGATAGAGCTTCAAACCTATCCACTATTCTTTAACAAACTATAAAACTAAAAACAAAATAATTAAAGACTTCTTGAGCAATCTTCAAGTCTTTGAGCCATGCTATCCTTGCTAGAGCCTTCTTCTTCTATGATCCTTCCTTGATGTGCAATATGTCTTCATAGCTTTATGAACCTAGAAGTTGTTGCAATAGCAAGCAATGCCCTCCAAACATGGTACTTGTCATGAAACTTATCTTAAGCAAATTCATTAGTACCAAATAGCTCTTATTGGGTTTGTCATCATCAAAACACAAAACAATTGGAGAGTGTAACCTCTTGGGCCAACAATCTCCCCCTTTTTGATGATGACAAAACAAATAGGTTATAAACAAAAATATAGGGGAGGAGAAAACTCCCCCTCAAATTATGCTATATGAAAACACAAGAATTTATTGAAAACAAAAAAAAATGCTCTTGATACTAATTGAAACCAATTGAAACAATAATGAAAATCACATACTAACAAAACACAAGAATTCTCAAAAACGCATGAAAATCAAAACAAGACAACAAAAACATATATAAACTCATATAAACTCATATGGAACCAAGACCATATAAATTTATTTTTGTCCATGTAAACTTATTCTCCCCCTTTTTGTCATACATCAAAAAGGGTTATGAAAAACATATCTATTCAATAACACAAACATTAAGTTCTCCACAAATAAACGAGAAACTAGCAAAATCAAGTGGTTTAGTGAAAATATCGGCTAGTTGTAAATCCGTGGAAACATAATCAATATCTATATCTCCTTTCTCAAAATGATCTCTAAGAAAGTGATATCTAATCTCAATGTGCTTGGTCTTACTATGTTGATTTGCATTCTTAGTCATGTGTATAGTACTAGTATTATCACAAAATATTTTTATATGATCAAAATGCAAATCAAAATCAAGGAGAGTATGTTTCATCCAAAGGACTTGTGCACAACAAGCCCCCGCGGCAACATACTCCGCCTCAGCGGTTGAGAGTGCTACGGAATTTTGCTTCCTAGAGGACCATGAAACAAGACAATTACCAAGAAATTGACATGTCCCACTAGTACTCTTTCTATCTACTCTACAACCCGCATAGTCGGCATCCGAATAACTCGTCATTGAGAAATCTCTGTTTTCGGGTACCATAGACCCATCCCAATAGTGCCCTTAATATAACGAATAATGCGTTTTACCACAATAAGATGGGACTCTTTAGGACACGATTGAAATCTTGCACAAAGACACACACTAAACATGATATCCGGCCTACTTGCCGTTAAATATAAAAGACTTCCTATCATGCTTCTATATAATTTAATATCAACATTTTTACCTTGGTCATCTTTATCAAGCTTGGTTGTAGTTGCCATGGGAGTGTTGCAAGTCTTTGAGCCTTCAAGTCCAAACTTCTTTACAAGTTCCTTTGCGTACTTGGCTTGACTTATGAACTTCCCGTTTTGCAATTGCTTGATTTGGAGTCCAAGGAAGAAATTGAGCTCACCCATTGAAGACATTTCAAATTCAAGTTGCATGACCTTTTCAAAATCCTTGCATAAAAGCTCATTAGTAGAACCAAAAATTATATCATCTACATAAATTTGCACAATTAATATATCATTATCAACATGCTTTGTAAATAGAGTTGTGTCTACTTTGCCTTTAACAAAATCATTTGAAATTAAAAAACTAGAAAGCCTTTCATACCAAGCTCTAGGAGCTTGTTTCAATCTATATAAAGCTTTATCAAGTTTAAAAACAAAATCGGGATGAACATGATCAACAAAACCGGGAGGTTGAGAAACATAGACTTCTTCATTAATAAAACCATTCAAAAATGCACTTTTCACATCCATTTGAAAGAGTTTAAAATTTTTGAAAGATGCAAAAGCTAGTGTCATCCGTATGGCTTGAAGCCGTGCTACGGGTGCAAAGGTCTCCTCAAAGTCAATTCCTTCAACTTGAGTGTAACCTTGGGCCACTAACCTAGCTTTATTCCTAATGACATTTCCGGACTCATCCATCTTGTTTCTAAAGATCCACTTAGTACCAATTATTGGTCTATTGTGGGGCTTAGGAACAAGGTGCCAAACTTGGTTGCGCTCAAATTGATTGAGTTCCTCTTGCATGGCAAGCAACCAATATGGGTCCGTCTCGGCTTCGAGAATGCCTTTGGGTTCAAAATGAGAAATGAAAGCAAAGTTACCACATAGGTCATGGAGTTTGGAGCGTGTTGTGACTCCTTTAGATGCATCACCCAAGATGAGCTCCTTAGGATGATTTGTAGCGTATCTCCAAGCTTTAGGAAGCGGTTGAGAGCTTTCCTCTTTATCCTCTTGAACATCACCAATTGATTCTTGCTTTTCTTCTTGAGCGGGTGAGTCCTTCAAGGATAGTCTCTCCATGTCTTCACCTAATGGTTCAATCTCTACAACATTCTTAACAACCACATTAGATTCTTCAAACTTAACATGCATGGTTTCTTCAATAGTAAGTGAAGATCTATTAAAAACTCTATATGCTTTGCTAGTAGAAGAATATCCAACAAAGATAGCTTCATAAGCCTTAGCATCAAATTTACCCAAATTCTCTTTAGTATTTAAAACAAAACACTTGCATCCAAAAACTTTAAAATATGCAACATTAGGTTTTCTAAAATGATACATTTCAAAAGATGTTTTGGAAGAATTCTTACACACATAAATACGATTTGAAATATAGCATGCGGTGTTTACGGCCTCGGCCCATAAATATTGAGGGAGGTCATATTCACTTATCATTGTCCTAGCCATCTCTTGAAGTGTTCTATTTTTCCTTTCTACAACTCCATTTTGTTGTGGAGTCCTAGGACAAGACATTTCATGCTTGATTCCCTTTTCATCACAATAAGTCATGAAGAGTTGGTTAACAAACTCACCACCTCTATCACTCCTTATTCTCAAAATCGAAAAATCTTTTTCTTTTTCAACCCTTTTTTGAAAGATTTTGAAATATGAAAATGTTTGATCTTTACTTTGCAAGAAGAAAACCCAAGTGAAACGGGAAAAATCATCAACTAAAACAAATGCAAATCTACTACCATTTAAACTTTTAGTTTGTGTTGGTCCAAAAAGATCCATATGAATTAGTTCTAAGGGCCTAGTAGTCATGATATCCTTAATTGGTTTGAAGGAAGACTTGGTTTGTTTCCCAAGTTGGCACGCACCACAAATGCGGTCTTTCTCAAACTTCAAGCAAGGTATACCCTTTACTAAATCCTTAGAATTAATTCTAGCAAGATGGTCAAAAGATGCATGTCCTAATCTTCTATGCCAAAGCCAAGAATTTTCATCAAAAGCATTCAAGCATTTAGTAGAACAATCTAAATTAAGCATGTCAATGATATAAACATTATTGTCACGAAAACCGGTAAGAATACAAACATCGGATTTAACATCAAAAATCTTGCAAGAAGAATCATCAAAAACAACTTTAAGTCCACGGTCACAAAGTTGACTAATGCTAAGCAAATTATGTTTTAAACCATCTACTAAAACAACATTCTCTATAATAGGAGATGCACCAATTTGAATGTTACCTATACCGATGATAGTTCCTTTGGAGTCATCCCCGAAGGTGACGGAGCCACCTTCCATATACCTTGATAGGGTTGTAAAGTTGTTGATATCCCACGTCATATGTCTTGAACAACCACTATCAAGGTACCACCGCTCCCTACGTCTTGGAGCCTTGGTGTGTACCTACATCAAATAATTTAGGACTTGATTTTGGTACCCACATTTTCTTGGGTCCTAGGGGGTTAGTTTCATTAACCCAAACAAGATTATTTGATCTATTAACTTGGTCATAACAAAATTTAGCTAAATGTCCATTCTTACCACAATACGTGCATCTATATACTCTACCATATTTGAAAGCATAATGAGTATGTGATTTATGAGCATGAGAGTTGTGAGCATGAAAAGATTTAGCATGTGTAGTGTGAGCATGAGTAGACTTAACATGTGAGGTGTGCTTTTTAGAAAACATGTTCTCAAGTTTCTTTGTGTTAAAAGCACAATCTTTCAAAACTTTTTCAAAATCATTAATTTTAGATTTAAAAGAAGAAATTTCTTTTTCATCAACAATAGGAGATTTTCCCTTACAAGAAACCTTGTAGGCATTAAACTCATTTTGAAGAGAAATAAGATTAGAAGAAATATCATCTTTTTCTTTAGAAACCATAACAAGTTGATTTTTAAGAAAAGCAACTTCTTTTTGTAATTTAAAACATTCAATCTTTTTATTGTCATAAGTTTCAGAAAGTTCAACAAAGGCATGTACAAGAACTTCCTTACTTAGTTCATCATCTTCATCATCATGAGATTGAGGGGTTACCTTAGGAGTGTTTGCCATGAAACACATGTTCGCCGTATCCACCTCTTCTTCGGACTCGCTTTCCGAATCCCACGTTGCCTTGTATGCTTTCTTTTCCTCCGGCTTCTTTGGCTTGAAGGAGGAAGTCATCTTCTTCTTAAACTCCGGGCAATCCGCCATGATATGTCCGGGTTTGCGGCAATTGTAGTAAATGATCCTTCTCTCCTCTTTGCCTTCAAATTTCTTCCGGAAGTTGAGCTTATTCTTCCGGTACAACCTCTTGACATTCCGCACAAGTAGAGTTAGCTCCTCATCATCTTCTTCGTCTTCTTCATCGTCATCATTGGTGGATGAAGTCTTGAAGGCTATGGATTTCTTCTTTGAAGTAGTGGCCTCTTCTCTTGCCTTCTTCTCCATCTCATGGGTCTTTAGGTTCCCAATGAGACTAATGAGGTCCATCTCGTCCTTGTCGTTCAATTCTTTTAAGGTGGTGGCCTTTATCTCCCATGAAGACGGAAGAGCCCGAATCACTTTCCGCACCTTTTGATCGTTGGAGATGTCATCACCTAAGGAAGAAAGACCATTAGTGATTTTAGTAAACCTTGTAATCATACTATCAATAGACTCATCATCAATCATTTTAAATGACTCATATTGGGACCTCAAGAGATCTATCTTAGCTCTCTTGACTTGTGAAGTCCCTTCGTGTGTGTCCAATAAGTGTTGCCAAATCTCATAGGCAGATTGGCAATGAATTACCCGTGTAAGGTCATCCTCATTCAAGGCGGTTAATAGGGAGTTTTGGGCCTTGGAGTTAGCCTCATATTCTCTAAAGTTGAAGTCGGTCTAAGTGCTCTCATCACCATCGGGTGCTACATAGGGTTTGGTCAAGGACTTGGCCACTAAGCTACCCAAAGATTGCAAAAATATGGTCATCCTAACCTTCCAAATAGGGAAATTAAGTCCATCAAATTTAGGAGGGGTTTTAATGTTATCGGCCATGTTTACTAGTGTATGAATGTATGAATGAAAATGTTGATTAGCAAATTTTAAGGATCTCTCTATGGATGTTAAGCCAAAACCTAGAGTCCAAGCTCTGATACCAATTGAAAATCACCTAGAGGGGGGGTGAATAGGTGATAATGCTAATCAATGGACAAATTAAAAAATTAAGATGTAACAATCACCACACAAGATTCACAAGATGAATGAAAGCAAGTAAATATAGCAATAATGATGATAAGCAAGTAATGAGTGCAAGAATGTAAACCAATCGCAAACACAAGGATATGTTATCGAGGTTCGAGCACCCAGCTCTACTCCCCGCCTTCCCCAGAAGGATTCTAGCTACTTCCACTATCTCAAAGAAATCACAATTACACCGGAGTACCCAACTCCACAATCTCGATTACAAGCAATTTCTAAGTAGTCAAAAGACCACAAACTCTCTCTTTCAAATATCTCTTCCCTTACAAAAGGTCCTTAGAGAACAATGAGTAGGAATGAAGCTCTTGTTGTAAGTGAAGAAAGAAAATTAAATCAGAGAGTATTTCAAAAACCACTTCAGAAAATGAGAGAGAATTTCAGCACAAAAATCAAGAAACAAATCTCTTTTGAAAGCCTTAAACTTTTGAATTTTTCTTGCAAAAATTGTTGTGAACAAACTCTCCCTAAACACCCCTTTTTATAGGAGAGGGCTAGGGTTTAGGGATAATACAAACTTAAAGTTAATTAAGTCATATTAGATTTGAAATATATCCCTAAATCAAATTTTAAACACAAGAAGACAAAATAAAACAGCTTATTAAAAACTGCCCGTTACTGTTCAACGGATAGTTCGGTCGACTGGCCGGTCGACCATACGTTCAAAATTATGACAGTTGCAGTCCAGCGGTCGACCGCCCGGTCGACCCAATCTATCCGAGAGTAGACTGAGTTACAGTCGGTCGACCGTGCGGTCGACCGCAAAAACGTGCACACAGATACATGTACACCCAGAGCTACAGTCGACTGGGCCGGTCGACCGGCCAAACCTGACATAGGTCCGGTCGACTGTCCAGTCGACTGGCTCAGGTTAAAAACCAGGTTTTGGACAGAAAATTAAAAGGGATTTTGATTTTGACAAAAATACTTTTGAACAGGGATTAGCATAAAACATAAATATATATCTGTAGGCAAAATCTTGTATGCAAAATATTTTTTGTATAAATTATAAGAAATTATTTTGGATTAGGTATGTGCGCAAAAACGTGTGTGATAGAGCTTCAAACCTATCCACTATTCTTTAACAAACTATAAAACTAAAAACAAAATAATTAAAGACTTCTTGAGCAATCTTCAAGTCTTTGAGCCATGCTATCCTTGCTAGAGCCTTCTTCTTCTATGATCCTTCCTTGATGTGCAATATGCCTTCATAGCTTTATGAACCTAAAAGTTGTTGCAATAGCAAGCAATGCCCTCCAAACATGGTACTTGTCCTGAAACTTATCTTAAGCAAATTCATTAGTACCAAATAGCTCTATTTGGTTTGTCATCATCAAAACACAAAACAATTGGAGAGTGTAACCTCTTGGGCCAACAGTATCCGGGCGGAGCCACGGGCCTAATTACGCCAAACCACGGAGCTTTGAGGCTTTACCTCTCAATCCACTTTCCTTAGACACCGATTTTGCAGGAGTATAGTTCTTACAATTTTCAACCTCGGTTAATCTCTTAGTGAGTCCGAGATGTCCCTAAGGTCAACGACTATTGATTTTTAGTTAAGGCTTGAGAAAGTGTGAGTGCACTTGGAGATGATTTTTGGGCTAAGGAAGGGTGATGAAATCCCCACCTTATCTTGTTTATTTGGGTTTTGCCCTTAAAGTCAATTGTGCAAGTGTACAGTTTATTCACAAGAAGGTAACACTCAAAGCGGTAAATCACTTCAAAATGTTAGTCCTATTCTATATGAATGCAAACATACCTTGTCTCCAGCACTCTTCAACAGAAATTGAAATGAATTGAAATAGACACGTGCCCTAAATGCAAAAGTCTAATCCAAATTTCAATTAAGCAACAAGTGAATTTCTGTTGAATTTATTACACATGCATATAGGTGAAGCATCCAAGAAAACTAAAAATTTAGAAAGCAATTTTTTTAGCGGCTTTCGGCAACCCTACAAACGAGTTTGTTAGTACTGTTGGGTCCCGCTCTTATACCAAATGTAGGATCTATAATCAAATCAACACAACACTTGATAGGAAGGATTAATTATTAAGCAAATAAGTAAACTTGCAAGTAAAGAAAAAAAAAACAAATCTCAGAAAATGCAAACGCAAACAAAGAGATTTATCCTGGTTCGGTCCTTGTGACCTACATACAGTCCCCAAGCCACCCGCTTGAGATTTTCCTTTATCCTTGATCTTGCCACCCAAAATCAATACAACATGTACACCACTTGTCGAATCCCCTTCTCTAAATGTGTACACCTTCTCTTCCACCAAGAGAACACCTTCTCTTCTACCAAGAGAATACCTTTACCTTTGTACAACTGCCTCTTCAACCAAGAAGCCTCCCGTGTACAAATAAACACTTTGAGAATTACAATACTTTTCCTATAGCCTTGATACTGAATGTGTATGTGGACAAGGTACAGTATAGGAAAGATGAACTTCAGAGAACTTCACTAATGGAATTGTCTTTTGGTGAAGAACAGAAGTTAGGAAATCAGTTTTCAGGTTTTTCTGGAATTTGGCTTTGGAAAACTGAATGAAAATCTTGTTTGTCTTAACCTTTGGCCTTAGGAATAACTTCCCTATTTATAGCTGTAGACTAGGGTTAGTTAGGGTAGTTATAGGACCAATTCAGATGATATAGACGTTGGAAAATGTTGCCAAAAGGATCAGATAAAGAAAACTGTCCAACAGTCAGAAACTGCCTATAGTCGACTTGAGATATGAGTTAGTCGACTAAGTTGGGCAATTTATACTGGGTTAGTCGACTAATATTGGGTATAAGTCGACTACAACATCTATTAGTCGACTATATAAACTGTTAAGTCGACTAAGTCGACTAACAGGACACTAAAGTGTTGGTTTGTATCAAGGCTTTTACATGCTATATCTTCTTTACAAACCACAACATCTCAACCCTCTTTGGCACAACTTGATCATGTCGGACTCTTGATTCGTCATGTGTAGAGCTCCAAATGAATTTGATCGTCACGAAAGTCTTCATCGAAATAGGTTCCAACAAGTACTTCAATCGGAAAAACTCGCTTTTATACGAATTTTTCCGAGGGCAAATGACTCCTCACGCAATGTCCTTGGCCACCTCCTTCGCTTCCCGTGATAGTGAGCTCCTTGGTACTTCTCCTACACACAAAAACAAAGAACAATCTTTAGTATTGAACAATAAAGTCGTTCCCTCCCCGGCAATGACGCCAAAATTTGATCGGCAAAAAGCAAGTACTAAAATAAGAGAAGGAAGTGTGGGTTGATGTTACTGCTTTTGCGATTCTTTCGTAGTAGCGAAGTGGCTATACGGGTCGTATCCACAAGGAGGGAGAGCGATGGAAGCTTGATGCGGCTTCAAAGTTCAAGAAGAAAGAAAGTTCTTTGTGTCCAAATAAAGAATTGAAAAGTAAAAATAAGTTGTTTGAAGAATTGTTGGAAAATGTTTTGGGTGGTTTGTAAAAGTGATTTTTTTTCTTAGTTATAAAAATGCATTGCTAACTTTCTACTAAGTGCTCCCACTAATTTCTAACTTTTGGAAGATAGCCTCATGATGGATCATAGGCGAACACAACCCTTTTGCATTGGAACTATTCACGTGGAAATCGAGTGAAAGTTCATCCTAAAACTTAGCCTTACACGGCAAAAACTCGGACATTCCCTTATCAAGATCTGATAGAAGGCGAGAATAATAGAAGACTCGAGTGCACTATTGGTATTGGCGAAGTTAAAAGGAAAAGTCTCTAACTTACAATAATAAGTAAAGTACACAACTTATAAATCATCAAAACTCATTAAGCATGAAGTATAAGAAAGTAAATACTTGTAGGTAAATTAGAGTTAGAACCCTCGTCTTAAGATGCCATAGCTCTTGTTTGCACAAGGCTTGTTTAAAACTATTGACTCATTTGGGTTATCAATCAAGTGTTTGAAATTAGTGGGTTAGTAGTTAGTTAGCAATGCTAATGAAAAGTTAGTTAGCCATAAAAGTAAAAGAAACAACAAAGGAAAAGAAGTGGAGAGAGGGAGTTACACTACAAGAAAACAAAAGAAAAGAAAAGTTAAAGAGAGAAAGTTGCACTAAAACAAAGTAAAAGAAAAGAGGTGAAGAAGAAAGAAGTTACACTACAACAAAGAAGTAAAAGTAAATGGCAAAGACAAGTAAATTGGAAAGAAGGAAGAGAAGTAGTACTTGTATTATCTTGTCACCCTTCAAATACAACACTTTACACACACTCTCTCTTTCACTCTAATGGCTAAAACTTAAAAGTAGAAGAAGAACAACAACAACAACTACAAACTAAAAACAAAACTACACAACTTACTCTAACTCTGGATCTGCTCCAACTGAAGACCCCTGGGGGGTTTTTATAAACACCAGGGCAAAGGGGGCCACATGCACAGCACGTGGCCCAAAATGCGAGCGCGCGCGCGCCCA
This sequence comes from Agave tequilana, assembly GCA_038442645.1. Classification (NCBI taxonomy): domain Eukaryota; kingdom Viridiplantae; phylum Streptophyta; class Magnoliopsida; order Asparagales; family Asparagaceae; genus Agave; species Agave tequilana. The sequence goes on along the minus strand of JAVJIF010025715.1, from coordinate 55,080 downwards.
AAGGGCCGCGGACCGCAGCCCAGGCTGGGCGGCGCGCGCCCAGCTTTGGGCAGTGCGTCGCCCAGTCTGGGTTCTGTCCACCTGACCTCCTGGATTTGTGATTTGATGTCCTGGCCTGACAAAATCTTCACCCTAAAGTCAATGGCTACTTGGTAGGCTTTTAATCACCAATTAAATGGTGATTTAGGTCTTCTTCTTCATTTGCACACCATGGACCTAGGATCAAGCAAGCAAGGTTTTATTAGCAAAATTTTACATGAAATAAATATGAGAATGTGATGAAAATTATGCAAAATTAAAGACTAATCAGACCGACATGCACCATTGTGCATGTGTGCACATCGGTCGACCGACCGGTCGACCGAAAGCAAGAGCAGTGCTCTCTGTTTTTCTCGGTCGACTGTACCGGTCGACCGGCAGAGAGAACTCACTCTCTGTTTGGGACTTCGATCGACCGGCCCGGTCGACCGCTTTCCCAACGGTCGGAAATCCGACCGTTGGCGGTCGACCGGCCCGGTCGACCGGCAGCAGAAAACTCTGCTGACTAGGCTGTAAAGGTTATTTTCTGATTTGATTTTTGTTGGGATCTCCCCCAACGAATCTCTTGGCCTTTTTAATCCAGTTTTCATCCCCTATAAATAGAGGGAGTGTTCTACAACTAAAACATAAGATTTACAAGATTAAGATCAAAAGTTTTCAAAAGTTTAGCCTTTTAGCAAAAAGTTTTCATTGAGCCAATTTTTCAATCCTTTTAGCTTGAAGCCTTCGTCTACTTCTCTTCTAGAGTTGTGCACTACACAATCCCAAAAGTTTCATCTCCTCATCCTGGTTGTAGGGTTGTGCAAGTGAGCCATTGTTTGTGGTCAAGTGTTGATCACCGTTTTCTTCATATTGAGAAGTTATAGAGGTTGAGGCTTCAGGCGAGCTAGTGAGCTCCTAGTCGGTGTTGCGGCACCGTGAGAGAGGACAAGTGTGTCCGAGAGTTCTAGTGAGAACTTGTATTGACGATCTGGTGGGATCAAGCATAGTGAAAATCCTTGATCGTGTTAAAGGCAGGGACGTAGAGCAGTAGCTCGAACCTCGAAACATATTCTCGTGTTTGTGATTGTCCACCTATCTCTAAACTCTATCTCTCCTTTACTTGCTCTATTATTTGTATACTCTCTTGCAAGTCTTTTTATTATTGTTGCTTATTGTTAAATAGCTTTTAATCCACATTATTTGTCACTTAGTATAGCCTTCACCTATTAACCCCCTCTAGGTGATTTCAATTGGTATCAGAGCCTAACCCTAGCATTTAGTTTAACCACCTTAGGGAGATCCTCATTATTGGCTATATCTATTTGTTGCATTGATTATTTGTTGTGCACTATACTCATATTCATGGCATGAATTGACTTTTCTAGCATCAAGTCCCCACCCAAATTTGATTGGTTGAACTTCCCAATTTTGAAGGTTAAAATGAACCTATTCCTAAAATCCCTAGGAGTTAGAGTTTCCAAGTCCATCACCAAAGAATTTATTGAACCTCTCACTGGTGAGAAGACATGGTCCGAAGAAACCTCTAAGGACTATGAGGCCAATGCTAGAGCTCAATATGCACTCACTCAAGCATTAAATGAAGATGAACTTTCCCGCATCTTAAATTGCAAATCTGCTTTTGAAGTTTGAAATGTGCTTATTGTTACTCATGAGGGGACGTCGCAAGTCAAGAGATCTAAAATTGACTTGCTCCATTCTCAATATGAGAATTTCTATATGCTTGATAATGAAGGCATAGATGATATGCTCACTCGTTTCACCAAGATCACTAACGTCTTATCTTCTTTAGGTGACAACATCGATAATGACCAAAAGATCCGGAAGGTCATTAGAGCTCTTCCCAAGTCTTGGGAAGTCAAGGCAACCACCCTCAAGGAGCTAAATGATAGGGAGGAGATGAACTTCTCCAGCTTCATTGGCAATCTCAAAACCCATGAGATGGAGATGAAGGTAAGAGAAGAAAGGGAGGCACCAAAGAAGAAAGCCCTTGCTTTTAAGGCCGTTCCATCCACCTATGATGAAGAGGATTCATCGGAAGACTATGACAAAGACTTTGCCATGCTCATAAGGAAGGTGGGCAAAATGTTCTATAAAAAAGGTAGACAAAGCAACTTCCGAAGAGGGAGACCTCAAAGAAGATTTGAAAAGAAGAGAGAGAAACCGGGTCCATGTTTTTATTGCAAGAAGACGGGACACCTAATTGCCGATTGCCCCTCTCTACAAGCTACTACCTCTAAGAACGGACAAAAGAAGAAAAAGGCGATGGTGGCCACGTGGGATGACTCGGATTTGGAATCCGAAGAGGGGATCGACGCCGCTCACATGTGCTTCATGGCACATGGCGATGATGCTTCCAAGGTATGTCTAGAAAACTCTCTAAATGATGAAGACTTAACTATGGATGAACTTGCACATTTTTTTGAAGAATTACAAAGTAGGTATGAAATGTCTCAAGCTCAAAATAAAAAATTGAAAAAAGAAAATGATTCTTTAAAAAGTAAATTTGAACTTGTTTTAAAAGAGAAAAATGAATTATCAAATTCTTTTGAGAAAATGAAAAAGTATTTTGAAAAATACAAAACATCTTGTAAAGGAAAAAGCCCTATTTCTACTTGTAATAAAAATGAATTTTTAGAGATTCAAAAACGTATTGAAGTTTTGGATACAACTTTAAAGAAATGTGCTTTTGACATGACCAAATTTGCATCCATGTTTCCTAAAGGAAAATCCTAAGGGAAACACACTCATCATGCATCAACCACACACAAGCATGCACACTCACACAAGCATGCATTTATGTATGGTAGAATTTATACTCGTGCTCATTGTGGCCGCAAAGGCCATTTTGAAAAGTTTTGTTATGCTAAGCTAAACTTGTTAAATAAAAATGTTTGGGTTCGAGAAAACACTAACCCTATAGGACCCAAAAAGATTTGGGTACCAAAAGACACGCCAAACTTGATTAATGCAGGTGTATCATCTCCTTCCAAGACTTAGGGGAAGATGGTGCCCTGGTGGTGGATGCATCAACGCTCAACGAATACATCGTCGCTTGGATCACTATCGAAGAGGTACCCATTTTGGAGAATACCTATGGTTTGGTAACTTCTCCATATAAAAATTTCTTCTTATATGCATAGGATTGCTAGTTACATTTTTGTGATAATGTGCCTTACATATGTAAACTTGCATATCCATTTGTTTGTATCATTGCCATGATTGAGAATATATTCATGTTTCTTTGCCATATGTTATTTGTCCATATATCAAGATTTTGTTAAAATGAAGTTTTATAATAAAGATTTTTTTTAACCAAATTGAGCTAATAAATAGAGATGGCAATTGCGCACCTCAACGCTTATCTAGAGGAATGTCGAGAAGAAGTTCAGAACCCTTAACGGGGTATTCGGCTTCAATATCTCATGTTTATCGCTTAATTTATAAATAAAAATTTATTGGTAATAAAAATTAATAAGTGAATAAAATAAAATTTTTATTGTGTTTTTCATGCCAAGTAGTAATTTCAACATTCTTGTTATTAGTTAAGAGAAATATTTGTTTTTGATTAAAAGGATATTAAATTAAAAACCCAAAATTTAAAAACTATGTTCCCTTCTGTTTTCAGCATGACCGATTGACCGACCCGGTCGACCGATCTGGCCTGGCATAGGCCCGGTCGACTGACCCGGTCGCCCGAAATAGCCTGGAACACAGAAAATTTTTTTCTGCCCGTAGCCGGTCGACCGCAGCAGTCGACCGGCTGAAACCAAGTGCTCTCAGTTTCCACCGGTCGACCGCCCCGATCGACCGGCAATCGGGTATGTGTCTTTTTACCCGATTGTATATAAAACCCTAACCCCCAAATCTTTCTTTTCTTCATCTTCCACCGCCTCCTACTCCTCTAATCTTCTCTTCTCTTAACCCTACACCCTCTTAAACTCTATTTCCTCTCTCTAATTCCTCAAAATCATCCACAAAAATTTGGGTAAATTGTCTCAGGCTTCAGATCTCGACCCAAATTTGGAAATCTCACTTGATTTTCAGGTATAATCTTTCTTTTCCCTAAATCTCTGATTTCCTGGTTACTTCTAGGTAATTTCTTGGTCTATTATTTAGATCGTGACTTATTAGTGCCTAATCTTGCTTATACATCATCCATGTCTAAAAGAACTAGATCTGAAAAGGGGGAAACATCTCAATCTTCATCCTCCCCTTTTGTATCTCAAAATGCATCCTATAGGTATATCATTATTTTCACAAAAAATGTGAATTCAGGTAGATCTGTGGTGCTTAATGATTTTGAGCATCTTAATCTTGCATCTATTTTGAGATCCAGTTCATTAGAAAATTTTGTCACAATTAGGGAGCCTGTTTATCCTTCCCTAGTGCAATATTTTTTTCTAATCTCACTTTTGAACAAAATCACATTAGATCCAGAGTCTTGGGCAGAGCTATTGATATCACACTTCAAGAATTTGCACATCCCCTTCACCTCTCCTGTGAGGGGGAAGACATTTATAACGTTGATTTGCATGATTTTGTTTATCCTGACAGTGAGTCTGCCCACACCGCCTCCACACTGCTTCATGATGATGATAACCTCGGTTTAGTTAGGAACGAGGAGGTGAAGTACTACACTCTCACCGCCCAGGTCCTGGCCAAGATCGTGTTCTATAACCTCCAGCCAAAATCAGGAGAATATAGTCACGCTAGGGGTTCTTGTCCTCTTGTCATCTATTGCCTTCTGCGAGGCATTAGAATTAACATCCCTAGGCTCATCATCAACTATATGACGTCTGTCATCTTCTTGTCCCAAACCGGCACTTACCCTTTGGGATGCTCATTACCCATCTTTTAAAGCAATTAAACTTTGATCTTTCCTCTGAACGGTCGATCGAACCGTCAGTTGACATCAACAGCACCCTCCTCAAGAGGATGCGTGATAGGGAGCGTCCTCCTGCTCCTCAGCGGCAGCCTATCTTCCCTGCTGTTCATGTCCCTGGATCCCCCTCTGGCTCTTCTGCTCCTGTCGACCCCTATCTTGCCTTATCTACTCAGCTTCGGGAGCACCACCAGCAGATTTCCGCTGAGATGACCGATCATCGCCAGCAGATTTCTGCTGAGATGACCGATCATCGCCAGCAGATTTTCCCTGAGATGACCGAGCATCGCCAGCAGCTTTCCCCTGAGATGACCGCACAGTATCAGCGGATGGAGCAGCGTTTGGACCATGATCTCAGCCATATCTGTGACTCCATGCGCTATATGCATGCCTGTCTCGGCGGCATCTACACTAAGTTTGATTGGCCGGCTCCTCTTCCTTCTGATCGTGCCAAGCCACTTCCTACTACCGGCCCTCCATTCCCTGCCAGGACTTCTTCTTCTGCTCCACCTCCGCCGACGGACCCTGATTTTGGTGGACATGATTCTGATGAACAGTGACCCCTTTTGATGATGTCAAAAAGAGGAGAGATATTTGGGGAGTTAGAGTTATTTCTGTGTTTATTTTCTATGTTATTTTGGATTACTTTTTATATGCATGTATTTGGACATATTCTATGTGTTGGTATGTTATTTGTGGACATGTGGACATGTGTTAGTTTTTGAGGTTGGCATGAACCTCCTGTCTTGTATGGATATTTGTGGACATATGATCTTTTTTCAGTATGATATGGCAGTTATGTTTCTTATCTCCATGTGGCATATGTGATTGGTTATATATTGTGTTTATGCTATTATTGACCCAATCATCTATTTTGGAGGATGGAGGTAACCATGTATGCATACACTTTTGTATTTCTGTATCTTTGGTATGCATGGATGGTTGGCATATGTGTCATTTTCATATCCTATATATGCCTATGTTATGCACGTACATCTCTTTATCAGATTATTTTATATGCATGTGTTAAGGGGGAGCTTCACTTAAAGTATCCACCCAAAATATTTGTAATAACTCTATATGTTTTATCATCATCAAAAAGGGGGAGATTGTTGGCCCAAAGGCCATTAGCCCAAAGTTTTGATGATAACAAACCATATGTAGTTATGTTTTAATAAGTTTGTTTAAATGAGTTTCAGGTAAAAATCATAGGTTGATTGACGGCTCCAACACAAGACTCACACATTTAGAAGTCGTGAAGATTTGGATCCCAGAGCCCAGCACAATAGAAGAGCTCCAGAATCAAACAAGTTGAGAAGACTACTACAAGATTTGTATTTTTACATTTTTCATTTTAGCTAGGATTTATAGTCTATTTTGTCAAGACCGAGATGATAGAGGTTGATAACCTTGGGATTATCACATACACACATTTGATATTGCTTCATGCTTACAAACAAAATTTTATTACAAAATTTCTTACCAAGTTTCAAAAAAATAAAGTTTTGAAAAATCGGTTTTTGGAAAAACAAGTTTTTGGAAAAACCGTTTTTGTTTAGAAAAAGAATTTTTAATAAAATATAGTTCAAATCTTTTTGGTGTTGATCTATGATCACACCCTAGTCTTTATAAGCCCTAGAACTCTATTTTGTATATACCCATCTAAAGAATTTTTATCAAAATTTTTATCTTCAAAAAGCCCTTTCAAAAACCTGACTTTTGGCCTAGTCCGGTCAACCGCACGGTCGACTGCTGGCAGAGCTGAACTGCTCTGTCGGTCGACCGGGCGGTCGACCGACATGCACCATTGTGCATGTGTGCACATCGGTCGACCGACTGGTCGACCGAGAGCAAGAGCAGTGCTCCGGTCGACCGACAGAGAGAACTCACTCTCTGTTTGGGACTTCGGTCGACCGGCCCGGTCGACCGCTTTCCCAACGTTGAAAATCCGACCGTTGGTGGTCGACCGGCCCGGTCGACCGGCAGCAGAAAACTCTGCTGACTAGGCTGTAACGGCTATTTTCTGATTTGTTTTTTGTTGGGATCTTCCCCCAACGAATCTCTTGGCCTTTTTAACCCAGTTTTCATCCCCTATAAATAGAGGGAGTGTTCTACAACTAAAACATAAGATTTACAAGATTAAGATCAAAAGTTTTCAAAAGTTTAGCCTTTTAGCAAAAAGTTTTCATTGAGCCAAATTTTCAATCCTTTTAGCTTGAAGCCTTCCTCTACTTCTCTTCTAGAGTTGTGCACTACACAATCCCAAAAGTTTCATCTCCTCATCTTGGTTGTAGGGTTGTGCAAGTGAGCCATTGTTTGTGGTCAAGTGTTGATCACCGTTTTCTTCATATTGAGAAGTTGTAGAGGTTGCGGCCTCAGGCGAGTTAGTGAGCTCCTAGTCGGTGTTGCGGCACCGTGAGAGAGGACAAGTGTGTCCGAAGAGTCCTAGTGAGAACTTGTATTGACGATTCGGTGGGATAAAGTATAGTGGAAATCCTTCATCGTGTTGAAGGTCGGGACGTAGAGCAGTGGCTCGAACCTCAAAACATATTCTCGTGTTTGCGATTGTCCACCTATCTCTAAACTCTATCTCTCCTTTACTTGCTCTATTATTTGTATACTCTCTTGCAAGTCTTTTTATTATTGTTGCTTATTGTTAAATAGTTTTTAATCCGCATTATTTGTCACTTAGTATAGCCTTCACCTATTCACCCCCCCTCTAGGTGATTTCACATTCTCCCCTCTCTTTCATTTTAAGTTGTGAGTTTCTATCTCATCTTTTTGTTTCTTTTTTACAATCAACAACAACAAAAATAGAATTCTCACCAACTTCCCAAGATATTTAGGTGTACCCGCTACTCTTCTCCTATATCAACCTCTCTAATTAAATTATTATTTTAATTAGCAGTATCAGCTGCTCAATATCCCTGTGTTGTTTAAAGCTAGGGTTGATGTTTAGATTGTTGTTCCTCAATCTCTCCCGCTATAATTCCTATGTTTAAGTATTTAATTGATTGGTTTTAGGCCTTTATGAATAATTTTGTTGGATTCCTGCTAAGTTAGAGTTGTAGTGAAAGTGTTTGAAATGTGTGTTTTTTGTTATGAACAGAATCTAAGCGCTGTGACTTCTTGTTTGCTATCTTATTTCCTAGATTTGCTAAACATCAAGAGCAGAATTTTAATCTATTTTCCTTTTCCCTTGATTTGGAATAAGATTGTTTCTTGAAATCAGGGTAAACTTGTGCTAGTTATTGTGATAGTGTACTTTGGAATTTTGTAAAATTGTTCTAAAGTTGCAATAACAACAATACGTTTATTTGGATGCAAGGTGGGTCGTTGTTGGGAGAGGAGGCGGACGAGGGGTTCACGGAAGGCGGCACTCGGCTCCACCAACAAGCTCTGCTCCGAGCAGTTCAAGCTCTGCTCCGAGCAGATCAACGTGATGATGTTGAGCAAGTGTGGGGATGGTGATTGGTGGTGGGGCCCAAGTGGTGGGTTCGGTGATTGGGGTGGTGATAGGTGGTGGGATGAAAGGCGGTGGGGCCCAGGTGGTGGGTAGGGTTATTGGGGTGATTGGGTTGAGAGGCGGTGGAGGTTGGAGAAGGAGGAGAGGTGGAGGTATTGAAGGGGATGTGGCTGCCGGAGACGTGGCCAGAAGGGGAGGGAGCCAACAAGAAGGGAGAGGATTTTTTTACAAAGAAAGTTTTTAATGTTGGTTCGCAATGAGCGACGTTAAATATTATTTTTTGACATAGGTTTAAAATCGACGTCTTTGCCTCCCACTTACAATAACACACGAGTAGACGTCGGATATCATTTCGTTTTGACTTTGGTTTAAAATCGACATCGTTTCGATTTTTTGTACTAGTGGCAATGAAGTATTTCTACTATAATCATCTAGCAAGATCACTCAGTGTTGTAACACCTATAAGTTCCCTCAAGAACACTTAGATCCGCAAGTACTTACACAAGCAAATTCGCAAGCTCGCCGAGACTGCAACCTCCAACTTCTTCAAATACAAAGGTAGAACACTTGGTGATTAACTCCTTGATCACAAATAAAAACACTCTCACAAACAAAGATCCTATAAGATGAAAGTACTCTGATGCCAATTGTAAATCACCTAGAGGGGGGTGAATAGGTGATATGCTAATCTAGTGAACTAAATGCGCTAAATGCGGAAGCTTAAAACAAATTTTGCAACACACTTAATACAACACACAAGTGTAGCCGAATTCCCCGTGAAGGGCTCTGGACTAACTCCTCTTGATTCCCCTTGAATGGGTTGAGGTGCTATGTGAAGCTCTTGTGGTTAAGTACAAGTGAGGCACACACAAACAAGCCAAGCATATAAGGATGATAAGCAATATGAAATAATGCAAGGCAACACAAGCAATATGAATGATATGAATGAAGAATGGTGCTTTGCACAAATGTAAAGAGAGAGAGAGAGTTGAGAGACAATAGATCAAACGCAAAGGCCAAGATATGTTTCGAGGTTCGAGCCCCTAGCTCTACATCCCCGCCTTCACCACCGTGAAGGATTTCCAATCCACTATCTCCCACCGAAGGAACCTCCACCGAGGAGGATTTGTTACAACAAAGGGAGTACTGAACTCCTCTCTCAAACACCGCCTCACAACCGAGGGGTAGGCCCGTAGCCAAACAACCACAACACCTCTACCGAAGAGGGTTACAAACCAAACTCCACCTCTCACTAGAGGGAGCAAACCAACCAACTCAACCTCTACCAAAGAGGGAGCAAACACCAACCCAAATCAACCTCACCAAGAGGGATACAAGAAATCAAGGGGTTTACAACAAGTGGTATATCTCAACCACAAACCTCTTTCCTTTTTCCACCAACAAAGATCCTAAATAGATTAGGATAGAAGATATAGCTCAAGCATGGAAAACAAGTGTTTTGATCAAAGAAAAACTCTTGAGAAAATACCAAATAGATATTGAAATGAAGAACAATAAACCAATTTCCCAAAAACCTATTTTCTTTGAAAATAACAAAACACTTTTAAAAACTGTTGGCCCAAAGGCCTTCCACTCTAGTTTTGATGATGATTAATTCATGTAGTTATGTGTACTAATAATCTTGTGATTTTAGTTTCAGATCTTTAATCAAGTTATTAGTAGGTGATTAGCTTCAACAAGATGATTTGGAAGCTTCCCACATGTTGATTCAAGAGCCCAAGCGTCAAAGATCATATATAGCACTTGCTCGGTGGATCAAAGAGTTTTGGATCGAGTCGGCTTGGAGATTGCGCTCTACAAGAAGACATCGTAACCATAGTTTAGTTTTGGGTTTAGATCCTAATTGTAAAGATTAGAATAGTATGATAAGCTCAAGTTCACAACACACACGTTTCATGTTTTGAATATTGGTTTTCGGTTTTTCGGTTTTAGGTTTAACCGATCTTGGTTTTCATGAATAGATTTTATATCAAAACAAGTTTACATGGTTTAGTGTATATATGATTTGTTCTATATACATGCATGCTTCTATTGCTTAAACAAGCTTAGTTTGATAGTCTACTTCATGAGTTTTATGTTTTGGTATTTATGACAAAACATATTTTTGAATTAATGACAAAAACTATGATATATATTTGTTTCATGTATATTGGATTTCTATCCATATGCATCATGCCTTAATGTTGTTTAATATCATATTTTTGTACTTGGAAGAGTTTTGGACAAAATGTATTTTCTATTCAAGAATCCAAGTTTTAGAAAATACAAGGTTTGGTTTTTGGTAAAAATGAAAAGACATAAAAATAGTTTTAATTGCTTGATATTTGAGTCAAAACTTTTATCACATGTTTATACATCAATGCAATTTGACAAAACTATTTTTGGGGAATTTTAGTAATTTATAAGAATTTATTGGATATTTATTTCCCCAGATTTCTGACCTGTTTTGGTGTCTGCCAGGCTGATCGGTCGACCGGTACGGTCGACCGCACCATGTAGACGGTCGACCTTATGGGTCGACCGACGTGCACGAAACGTGCACGCTGGTTACACCTTTAGCCGGTCGACCGTGCCGGTCGACCGACTGAGAGCAGGTTTGCTCTCTGTTTGTTTGGGTCGACCGGGCGGTCGACCGCTAGCGCCAACGGGTAAAAAATTGACCGTTGGGCGGTCGACCGGGCGGTCGACCGTCAGGGTAATTCTGGCAAAAATTCCAGCCAACGGCTATTTTCTGGATTAGCCTATAAATACCCCATTTGTAAGAGTTTTTCTCCAAGAATTTTTGTGCGAATTTTTACATACTCTCTGGTGTTTTTACAGCAATAAAAAGAAGTTTTTGAGCTTGATTTGAACAATCTTTTTGGTGTTTTCTTTAGGGTTTGAAAAATCAAAGAAAAGGGTTTTGGGAAAAGCTTTTGAATTGAACTTCTCTATCTTGGTTTCATTTATTTCCCAAAGATTTTTCTTTGAGTTGCTGGTTTCAAATCCCTTGGTTTTCTCCACACTTGAGCTAAAATCTACTATCTTTTCTATAGGATTTTGTGTGCGAAAAAGAGATTGTTTTGTGATTGTTGTTTGAAACCACTAAGTTGTAAACCCTATCTTTAGCTTGGCTTTGTGCCTTTCCCTCATTGTGTTGAGGAAGTTTGGCTATTGGGTTGTATCCCTCAAGGTTGTGAGGTGATCCTTGTATTGATTTTGAGTTTGGAAATCCCTCAAGTTGTGAGGAGATTGTTGGCTTGGAGTTGTGCCTCAAGGAGGAGGTTGTGATTGTAAAGAGAGGAGTTGGGTACTCCTTGTGAGAGTTCTTGGTGAGCTAGCTAGTGGATTAGAAATCCTTCGTGTGTCGAAGGCGGGGATGTAGAGCTGGGTGCTCGAACCTCGATAACATATCTCTGTGTTTGTGTTTGATCCATTGACTCTCTCTCTATCTCTCTCTTTACTTTGTGTATTGTGCAAATTGCTATATCTTATACTTACTTGTGTGTGCATCATTGTTGTAATTGCAATTAGTTTTTAAATTCCGCATTAAGTTCACTAGATTAGCATCGTCACCTATTCACCCCCCCTCTAGGTGACTTTTCAATTGGTATCAGAGCTAGCGCTCCTGATATTTAGGTTTAACCACCTAGGAGTGAGATCTTGGTTTGCTAATCTTCATTTGCATTTTCATTTGCACACATTTAGTTTGCACTTATGGCTAGCCCTCCTATGTTTGATCATTTTAGACTTGATGCTTGGAAGGCTAATATGACTAAACATTTAAAAGACCTAGGACATCTAGTTTATCAAGCCATTACCATAGAATCCCTCCCAAATAGTAGCAAGCATAAGAAGGCTAATGCATTAGCACTTAGGGCACTTAGAGCATCTCTAAATGAACATTTATTACATGTTTTTGATCGTTAGGATTCGGCTTTTGCAGTTTGGAGCATCTTGACTTCTCCCGAGCTTCCAAGGATTATCAACAAGATGAGGAGATCTAACAGAGAAAAGTCCGAAGAGCAATGCCTCATGGTCCAAGGGAAGAACTCCCTTGAGGTACAATAGGATTCTCAAATAGATGATAGCTCTAGTTCCTATTGTCAAGGATGTTTTGAAGTTCAAACTTTAAATATGGAACTTGTTCAAAAGCTTGAAAATTTGTTAGAAAAACATGATTTGTTGAAAGATGATAATCTTGTTTTGAAAAATGAATTAAAGGATTTATGCTCTAATTTTGAATTGATGTTGCAAGAGAAGGAAGAGATTGCAAGTGAATGTGACTCACTTAAATCTCAACTCGAACTTGCTTTAAAGGAAAATGATTTTTTGAAAAACAAAAATGATTGTGATGATGTTGTAAAGCACAATGAGATCTTATCTTCAAAATTAGATCTTGTTTTCAAAGAAAATGTTACTTTGAAAAATGAAATTGATTTCATAACAAAAGAATTGGATTTGGTTTTGAATAAAAATAAATCTTTGCAAAATGATATTGATATTCATGTTTGCCATGCTAGTGTAGCTTCTACTTCTTGCACACCTATAGCATGCTCCACTTTATCTTCTAGCATTGAAAATGATATAAATAATTTGAAGAAAAGTGTTGATTGTTTGGGCTCCACTTTGAGCCAATGTGCTTTAAATCACACTCGTTTGGAATCCTTGGTTCGCAAGAAACAAGCTCCAACGATGTATGCACACCCTACACGGCATACACATGCTCATCACGGACACAACCATAACATGTATGCTCATGTGTACACTTGTACACATTGTGGTCGAAAAGGCCACCTTGCTAGATTTTGCTATGATAGATTACATATTGAAAATTTAGCAACTAATCTTGTTTGGGTTAGGAGAGATACTAACCCCCGTGTACCCACAAGAAAATGGGTACCAAGATCCACCTCTTTGATGTTTAATGTAGGTGGAGGCTCTCGCATAACGTGAGAGTGTTGGTGCCTTGAGGTGGATGCATTCTAAGCTAAAAGGAGAACCATTTGGATGCTTCACTCTCAAGGAGATTAGGTGGGAGGACCACCGGTGTTTTGGAGACATGGAGAGTTGCCCCTTCGGTTTTGGTAACAATCCCTTACTCCATTTAGTGTTTACATGCTTTTTACGTTCATTTTTTTGCATGTTGTGTTTTGTTATGTTTGTGCCATGTTCATTAGAATAGTGTTACACATGTTTAGTTACTTGAGCACCTATATCTTATATGGATCTATATTTAGTGTTCTCACATTGTTTAAACTAACATGTATGCCCTAGATCTAATGCACATGCATATGCATTATGACCATTTGGATGTTTATGATTTTTGTTCTTATTGAATCATGTTTCATTATTTCATGATTAGTATGATATTTGTCATGTTTATTAGATTTATGCTTTACATGATTAGTTATTGAGACACCCATGTTTAGTATGGACCCATATTTTGTGTTCTCTTTATGTTTTAGCTATCATGTTTATCATAGGTTTAATGCACATGTCCTTGTCATGCAAATCATATGGTTGACTATGATTTTTTTTAATGATTCATGGTTTGATAAATAACTTGTGTTGTATGATTTCTAATTTAGCCACATGTTTTGATCATGTATTTCTTAATTCTAATAGCATGTGGATGTTCTTCATGATCAATTTTATGTTTTTCATGATTGATTTGTATCCGTTTTATGCATAATGATTTGATTACTTGTTTAGATGTTGGTTTTCATTAAGACTAGAATATATACTTATACATAGAATGGGCCACAAATAAACCTTTATATATGTTTGTGCTTGAACGCTCATTTGTATTCACTTGATGTACTAGTATAGTCTAGTTTTGATGATTCTTGCATTTGACTTGTATTCACCATTTTACATGTTTTGTTTGACTTCATGTATATGTCCATCTTGACCAAACTATCATTTATACATATACATCCTTGAGCCACGTGCCTTCATGCATATACTTTTGTGGACTCATTGTGTTTAGGATATGTATGTATACCTTAGTTTGTACATGACATACATACTCCTTGAAGTTTAAATTGATTGAATGAATTTCATGTTTACTAAGTGATTTCACATTTATGATGAATTTCATGTTTTTAAGATGATTTCAAATTGGTGATTTCACATCCTAGATGAATTTCATGTTTTCAATATTGAGCTTGATTGTCTATTTTCATGTTGATATGTTTCTCACTACACTTGTACACTCACCTTATTTAATGTTTTCTCATGACTTAGTTTTCATGAGTACAAATTGTGCCATATGAATTTTGAGTGTTTTAGTGCCATGTGGTTTACATGTGTCTTCATGAAAAATATTTTTGTTATCCCTTATTTGAAGGATCTCATACTAGTTGATTCATATAACTAGTTGTGATATTCTTACTTGGTAGTAGTTTTCAAACATACTATATTTGTAAACCTATTTTTGAAAACCCCTACCATCAATGGGCAGTTGGACGGGAGATCATGCTCATGTATGCTTTATAATGAAAATAATTTTAAACTTGATCATGAAATGGGTGGTAGTTGATATGAGTCATACACTTGATCTTATTGTTGTTTCAATTGGTATCATTGAATTCTTTCAATTGGTATCAATCTTGACATCCTTTTGTATACTCATATATGTTTTGTTTTATATATGTATGCTTACACTTCATATAGTATCAATTTCAATTGGTATCTATTTCTTACATACATATATAGATGATTTATTTGTGCTTATTATATCCCTATATCTTGAAGCACAAATTTTGATTATGTTAACCTTGAGTTTTTCAATTGGTATCCATATACATCTTTATCATAATTTTAAGATTGCTAAGCTTGAATTTTTAATGAATATCATGTTTCAATTGATTTAATTTTCAATTGGTATCTTATTTCAAGCCTATGCATATTTTCTTTTGGTATTTCATAAAGGGGGAGAAAACTCGTATTTTATATTTCAATTGGTATTTGGTTTACCATTGTTTTTGTTTCCCAGTCCCTAACTTTATGATATTAAAGTAATTGGTATCATATACTTATAATGAAAAATATCTTCTTTTGGTATCAAGATGCTATTTGTCTCCTTAAATTTGGTATCAATTTTTTATTATCTATTGGTATCAAGTTTACATTACATGTTTTCATTTTGATATAAAATGTTATTTTGTTTCAATGCCTTGTATTATTTCAAATAGGATTTGGCATTTCTCAAAGTTTGTTATTTTCAATTGATATCATATTGACTTTGGTTTTACCTTTTGGAATAATTTATTGCTTCTTTGTTTTGAAGATTTAGGGGGAGAAGTATTTGTTTTCATTATGTTTGTTTGTACCCCTTTGTGGATGATTGACAAAAAGGGAGAGAAGAATTTGTAGTTTATATGCATGGTTGATTTATGCATATGTTTTAGGTTGATTTATGCATATGTTTTAGTTGTTTTTCATTAGTAATAATATGTTGGTTTCAATATTATTGTTTTAATTGGTATCCAGAACATGTTTATATGTGGTTAAGAACATTCATTGTATATCTTATATGTTTTATTGTTATGCATGAGTTAAGGGCGAGCTTTTTTTTTGAAGCTTTACTTTAATCCATGCATATATAACTCCATGAGTTTTGTCATCATCAAAAAGGGGGAGATTGTTGGCCCAAAGGCCTTCCACTCTAGTTTTGATGATGATTAACTCATGTAGTTATGTGTACTAATAATCTTGTGATTTTAGTTTCAGATCTTTAATCAAGTTATTAGTAGGTGATTAGCTTCAACAAGATGATTTGGAAGCTTCCCACATGTTGATTCAAGAGCCCAAGCGTCAAAGATCATATATAGCACTTGCTCGGTGGATCAAAGAGTTTTGGATCGAGTCGGCTTGGAGATTGCGCTCTACAAGAAGACATCGGTACCATAGTTTAGTTTTGGGTTTAGATCCTAATTGTAAAGATTAGAATAGTATGATAAGCTCAAGTTCACAACACACACGTTTCATGTTTTGATATTGGTTTTCGGTTTTTCGGTTTTAGGTTTAACCGATCTTGGTTTTCATGAATAGATTTTATATCAAAACAAGTTTACATGATTTAGTGTATATATGATTTGTTCTATATACATGCATGCTTCTATTGCTTAAACAAGCTTAGTTTGATAGTCTACTTCATGAGTTTTATGTTTTGGTATTTATAACAAAACATATTTTTGAATTAATGACAAAAACTATGATATATATTTGTTTCATGTATATTGGATTTCTATCCATATGCATCATGCCTTAATGTTGTTTAATATCATGTTTTTGTACTTGGAAGAGTTTTGGACAAAATGTATTTTCTATTCAAGAATCCAAGTTTTAGAAAATACAAGGTTTGGATTTTGGTAAAAATGAAAAGACATAAAAATAGTTTTAATTGCTTGATATTTGAGTCAAAATTTTATCACATGTTTATACATCAATGCAATTTGATAAAACTATTTTTGGGGATTTTTAGTAATTTATAAGAATTTATTGGATATTTATTTCCCCAGATTTCTGACCTGTTTTGGTGTCTGCCAGGCTGATCGGTCGACCGGTACGGTCGACCGCACCATGTAGACGGTCGACCGTATGGGTCGACCGACGTGCACAGAAACGTGCACGCTGGCTACACCTTTAGCCGGTCGACCGTGCCGGTCGACCGACTGAGAGCAGGTTTGCTCTCTGTTTGTTTGGGTCAACCGGGCGGTCGATCGCTAGCGCCAACGGGTCAAAAATTGACCGTTGGGCGGTCGACCGGGCGGTCGACCGTCAGGGTAATTCTGGCAAAAATTACAGCCAACGGCTATTTTCTGGATTAGCCTATAAATACCCCATTTGTAAGAGTTTTTCCCCAAGAATTTTTGTGCGAATTTTTACATACTCTCTGGTGTTTTTACAGCAATAAAAAGAAGTTTTTGAGCTTGATTTGAACAATCTTTTTGGTGTTTTCTTTAGGGTTTGAAAAATCAAAGAAAAGGGTTTTGGGAAAAGCTTTTGAATTGAACTTCTCTATCTTGGTTTCATTTATTTCCCAAAGATTTTTCTTTGAGTTGCTGGTTTCAAATCCCTTGGTTTTCTCCACACTTGAGCTAAAATCTACTATCTTTTCTATAGGATTTTGTGTGGGAAAAAGAGATTGTTTTGTGGTTGTTATTTGAAACCACTAAGTTGTAAACCCTATCTTTAACTTGGCTTTGTGCCTTTCCCTCATTGTGTTGAGGAAGTTTGGCTATTGGGTTGTATCCCTCAAGGTTGTGAGGTGATCCTTGTATTGATTTTGAGTTTGGAAATCCCTCAAGTTGTGAGGAGATTGTTGGCTTGGAGTTGTGCCTCAAGGAGGAGGTTGTGATTGTAAAGAGAGGAGTTGGGTACTCCTTGTGAGAGTTCTTGGTGAACTAGCTAGTAGATTAGAAATCCTTCGTGTGTCGAAGGCGGGGATGTAGAGCTGGGTGCTCGAACCTCGATAACAAATCTCTGTGTTTGTGTTTGATCCATTGACTCTCTCTCTATCTCTCTCTTTACTTTGTGTATTGTGCAAATTGCTATATCTTATACTTGCTTGTGTGAGCATCATTGTTGTAATTGCAATTAGTTTTTAAATTCCGCATTAAATTCACTAGATTAGCATCGTCACCTATTCACCCCCCCTCTAGGTGACTTTTCAACAAGGATAAATCTTTTTGGCACTAAAACTCTTTTGAAAACTTCTTTTAAACACCAAGAATAGAGAGAAATTTTAGCTCATCAAAACTTGGTTAAAAACACCAAGCAATGGGGTATTTATAGCCCCAAAACAAAACTAGCCGTTAGGCTGATCTGGCAGCCTAACAGGCTACCGGTCGGCCGGCCCGGCCGACCGCCAACGGTCAGAAATGTGACCGTTGGGGCAACCCGGTCGACCGCCCAGTCGACCCAAATAAAAAGAGAGCACTGCTCTCAAATCTGGTCGGTCGCCCGGCCGACCGTCCTAATGTGTGCTAGACGTGCACGGTTCTGTGAACGTCGGTCGACCGTACGGGTCGACCGGCCTATGGTTCGGTCGACCCATGCGGTCGGCCGATCTGGCCTGACAGACAAGACTGGGTGAGAAACTGGTTTAAAACTGAAGGTTCACCTAGAGGGGGGGTGAATAGGTGAAGCCTAATCTAATGGTCACTTAATGGTGAATTATGCAAATAATGCGGAAGCTAAAAACAATTATGATCAAATTAAAACTTTTACACTATACACTATGTATAACACAAGAGTGTTGCCGAATTCCCCGTGAAGGGCTCTGGACAAACTCCTCTAGATTCCCCTTGAATGGGTTGAGGTGCCGCGTTAGCTCTCTTGGTTGAATACAAGTGTTAGCAACAATCCCACGCAAGTATATCAATTAAGCACACAATGTATATCTAGCATATAAAGATGAACAATAAAAGTATGCAAGATATAAAAGAGACAAAGAGAGAGAGAGAGAGTAAGCAATCGCAAACACAAGGGTATGTTTCGAGGTTCGAGCACACTTGCTCTACATCCCCGCCTTCGACACACGAAGGATTTCCACTATGCGAGATCCCAACGGATCTCTCCTCGGTGCCGCAACACCTACAAGCCCTCGGACTCCCTAGTCCCGTACACACCGCAAGCCCACCGGCTCGCCGAGGCCACACCTCAAACAACCGAGTCCGCACCCGAACTTAAAACAACGACGAGCACACTTGCCCGTCTCCTCAAAGAACAAAGAAAAGATCTTTGGTGATCACAACACTTTGATCACCTAAAGCACTCTCACTAAAACACACCTATAGGATGAATAATCAATGGATGCTCAAGTGTGGTGTGAGAAAATCAAGGATGTGAAAGGTGGAGGAAAACTCAAAGACTTTCTTTTGACACTCTTTATAAAAACTTCCCTTTAGATAGGAAATATTTGCTCTCTATTTTGTGGAGAAAACTCTTCTAAAAGTCTGGGAAAAACTGGCTCTAAGAGACTCCAAAATCTTGTCTCAAAACAATGACAAGACCCCCAATTTATAGGCTGCCAGAAAACTAGCCGTTGGGATCTGTCAGTACTGCCGGTCGACCGGCCCGGTCGACCGCCAACGGTCGGATTTCTGACCGTTGGGGCCACGGTCGACCGGCACGGTCGACCGACCACCAGTACACAAAAGCGTGCACGTTTGTGCACGTCGGTCGACCAACCCGGTCGACCGACTTCACGACTAGTCGACTATAAAGGTAGGAAAGTCGACTAGCTGAAGCCTGAAAACAGTTTTTCTGGGATTAAAAAGTTTGTCTTTTTGGCTCATATAAAATCCCATAAAATACTTAAAAATCTACAAAAATAGTTTTACCAATATACTTTGATATACAAACATGCTTGCACAAAATCAAGGCATGTTATAAAAGATTGGACTATTTTTGTAACTTGAAAATATTTGGCTCAAGATAAAAACTGTATTTTTCAAAACAATATTTTTCCAAAACATGTTTTTCCAAATCTTCACAAAATACAAAAACAAGATATACTTTTAAAGCATAGTGTGTATGGATATGATCCACTACACAATCATGGTGAAATATCTATGTTTTTGACATTAAGCTCAAAACTTGATTTTGGATAAAAGATATGTATATATGAAAATACCAAAATCCAAATAGTATTTTGTCACAAAGAAAAATCTTTTCTAAACTACAAAATCTATGAAAAGACAAGTAAATCAAGAGTGTGTGTGTGATATATACTTGAGCAATCCACCAACTATCTATCCTTTACATTTTTAACTAAAACAAAAATAAAATCTTATACCTAGACACAAGTCTTCATCTTCTTGAAGTCTTCACTTGAAGGCTTCTCATCTTCTTGACTTGGTCCAAGCTTGATCCAAATGCTCCTTGGATCACACCGTGCTAGCTTCAAATCTTGATATTATATCCTTTGTTGAGCTATGCACCTACTAAGATCTTGATAATGAATCTGTCACTAATTAAACACAAGATCATTAGTAATCATAACTTCATGAGTTGATCATCATCAAAACTAGGGTGATAGACCTTTGGGCCAACAATCTCCCCTTTTTGATGATGACAAAACTCATGGAGTTATATATGCATGGATTAAAGTAAAGCTTCAAAGAAGCTCCCCCTTAACTCATGCATAGACATAAATAATAAGATATGACAATAAAGCTCATAAACATGTATGCAAATGAATGACACGTATACAAATACAACATGTCAAATAATCATAAAACTCATCAAGTTCTTATCTCCATTCATTTGCAAAACAAAACATATATGCATATAACCATAAATTCTACTAACATGCATATAACTCAAAATCTTTTTCTCCTATTTGCAATACAAAAACATATATGCATAAATAACAAGGAAGACAAATACTTCTCCCCCTTAAGCAATGAAAACATGCATATAAACTCAAATACTTCTCCCCCTTTTTATCAATCATCAATAAAGGGTTCAAAGTAAAATCAAATCAAACAAATTTTTCTCCCCCTTTTTGTCAAAAATAAAAAGATCAAGAAGGGGTTGAACAAATCAATCAATAAAGATTTATATGCGATATACATTCATGAAGAGGAAGACGCTAAGTTAGCTTCCCTACACATATGCATTACATGAAGAAGGGATGACAAGCCCTAACTCACATAACACATATTATGTAATGCATAAGAGGAGATGTGAAGCTCCCCCTACACACGTATATCATATAAAGAAGAGTTGTCAAGCTCCTCAATTTATAATATACTCAACATGAATCTATATGTAGAAGAGATGTTAAGCTCTCCTTGAAAAGTCACCTAGAGGGGGGGTGAATAGGTGACAATGCTAATCTAGTGAACTAAATGCGGAATTTAAAAACTAATTGCAATTACTATAATGATGCACACACAAGCAAGTACAAGATATAACAATTTGCACAAAGTAAAGAGAGAGAGCAAGAGTCAATGGATCAAGCGCAAACAACAAGATATGTTATCGAGGTTCGAGCACCCAGCTCTACATCCCCGCCTTCGACACACGAAGGATTTCCACTAGCTCGTCCACCTAGGACCCTTTACAAGGAGTACCCAACACTCCTCTCTTTACAACCTCCTCCCAACAATCACAACCTCCTCCTTGAGGCAAATATTCAAACCAATACAACAAACTCCCAATCACCAACCAATACAAGGATCACCTCTCAACTAGAGGGATACAACCCAAAGCACAAAGCTAAGAAAAGATTGGGTTACAACTTGGTGGTCACAACAACAACCACAAACAACTTCTTCCACACAAATAACCTATAGATATAGATAGTAGATTTTTAGCTCAAGTGTGGAGAAAACCAAGGGATATGAAACCAGCAACTCAAAGAAAAACCTTTGGGAAACAAATGAAATCAAGATATAGAAGTTCAAACAAAAGCTTTTCCCAAAATCCTTTTTCTTTGGTTTTTCAAACCCTAATCAAAAACACAAAAGATTGTTCACTTTGAATCCAAAAACCTATTTTTTTCTTGCAGCAAAAACACCAGAGAGATAGAAAATTTTAGCCCAAAAATTCTTAGAGAAAAACTCTCTCAAATGGGGTATTTATAGGCAATTTAGAAAACTAGCCGTTTACAGAATATTTGCCAGAAATAGCCTTCCGGTCGACCGCCCAACGGTCAAATTCTGAACCGTTGTGGCTACCGGTCGACCGCCTCGGTCGACCGAGAATTCCTGAGAGCCAACAGTTCTCCGTCAGTCGACCGCTTCGGTCGACCGGATACAGAGTCAGCCAGCGTGCACGTATCCGTGCACGTCGGTCGACCAGAACGGTCGACTGGCTTCTTTGGTGCGGTCGACCGTACCAGTCGACGGCCAAGCCTGGCAGACAAAAATCAGGTCTGAAATCTGGGGAAAAAATATTATAATAAATCCCACAAAATCTCTAAAATTCCACAAAAATAGTTTTATCATTTTATATTGAAATACAAACTTGTGTTAAAAATCCTAACACAAATTTCAAACATATTTGACTATTTTTGTGTCATAGAAATTTTGCCAAAAACCAAAAACCGTATTTTCTAAAACCTTGTATTTTGAATAGAAAATACACATTGTCTAAAACTTATCCATGATACAAAAAATATGATATTTAAACACTTTGAAGCATATTGTATATGAATAGAAATTCAATATACAAGAAACATATATATATCATGATTTTTGTCATTAAGTCCAAAATATGTTTTGTTGTAAATACCAAAACATAAAACACATGGAATAGATTATCAAACAAAGTTTGTCTAAACAATTGAAGCATGCATGTATATAGAACAAATCTAATATACATAAACCATGTAAACTTGTTTTGATAAAAAATCTATTCATGCAAACCAAATCGGTTAAACCTAAAACCGAAAAACCAAAAACCAATATTCAAAACATGAAACGTGTGTGTTGTGAACTTGAGCTTTATCATACTATTCTAATCTTTACAATTAGGTTCTAAACACAAACTAAATTAGGGATACCTAAGTCTTCTTGTAGAGCGCCGTCTCCAAGTTGACTCGGTCCAAACCGTGATTCACCAAGCAAGTGCTATATATGATCTTTGACGCTTGGGCTCTTGAATCAACATGTGCAAGCTTCCAAATCATCTTGTTGAAGCTAAACACCAACTAATATCTTGATTAATAAACTGAAACTAAAATCACAAGATAATTAGTACACATAACTACATGAGTTAATCATCATCAAAACTAGAGTGAAAGGCCTTTGGGCCAACAATCTCCCCCTTTTTGATGATGACAAAACTCATGGAGTTATATATGCATGGATTAAAGTAAAGCTTCAAAGAAGCTCCCCCTTAACTCATGCATAGGAATAAACAAACAATAAGATGCATATAAACAAGGTTCTTGACATAAAATAAATATGCATATGAAACATGCTATTGATTCCAATTCTAACAAAACAACTAATTCTAACAAAACAACTAAATTACCAAAACATGCTCTTGATACCAATACCAATGGAGATGAAATGAACATAAAACTGAAAACTCATGCATATCAACTCCAATAAATCTTCTCCCCCTTTTTGTCAATCATCAACAAAGGGGTAAAAACAAAAAGATATGAATTCTTCTCCCCCTAAATATATGAAACAAAGAATAAACAAACTACTTCAAGGGGTGAAACAAAAAAAATGATACCAATTAAAAAAAATGTCAAAGAAGTGCATTATGATATCAATAGAAAGTGATCATAAAAACATTTAAGAAATGCCTACCAATTACCAATTGAAAGTAAGAGGGGCATTGAAAACAAATATGATCCCAATTGAAATTAAAACATATTGAAAATAAAATACATGATACCAATTGAAAAACACATTGATACCAATTGAAGATATATATCTTTATAAGCATATGATACCAATTAAAAATCAATAATCATTCTTAAATCAAATTTTTTTTTTCTCATAAAGTTAGGGAGTGGGAAACAAAACCAAAGGTAAACTAAATACCAATTGAAAAATTGAAATGTGAGTTTTCTCCCCCTTTATGAAATACCAACTAAACATATGCTTAAGCTAGAAATAATATACCAATTGAAGACTAAGTCAATTGAAATAATGTTAAAGCTCAAGCTTAGCATAAGCAAGATAATGATAATGCTTGTATAAAGAAACCAATTGAAAATTAAATCAATTGAAAATGATGGTCATTAAAAAAAATCAAGCTTATCATAAGCAAAATTAGTGCATAAATCTTGAAGCACAAATAAATCATCTATATATGTATGTACGAAATAGATACCAATTTAAAATTTGATACAGAGATACCAATTGTAAATTGATACTATATGAAGTGTATGCATACATATATATAAAACAAAACATATATGAGTATACAAAAGGATGTCAAGATTGATACCAATTGAAAGAATTCAATGATACCAATTGAAACAACAATAAGATCAAGTGTATATCTCATATCAACTATACCTCCCAATCATGGTTCAAGATTTAAATGATTTTCATTATAAAGCATACATGAACATGATCTCCCATCCAACCACCCTTTGATGGTAGGAGTTTTCGAAAATAGATTTAGAAATATAGTTTGTTGAAAATCTCTACCTCATGAAGAATATCACAATTAGTTATATGGATCAACTAATACGAAATTCTTCAATAAATCAAAATATATTTCATGAAGGACATGTAAATCACATGATCATCAACACTCAAAATCCATAAAGCCCATCTAATACTCATGAAAACAAGGTCATGAGAAAACTAATAAGGTGAGTGTATAGGATATATGTGAAACACACTTATCATGAAAATGGACAATCAAGCTCAATATTGAAATTCCTTTAAAACATTTACACATGATAAATTAAATTACTTTTACCAAAAGAAATTTCCAAAAACATGAAACCTATCTAAGATGTGAAATCACCTATTGAAATCATCTTAAAAACATGATATTCATCATAAATGTGAAATCACCTAAAAACATGAAAATCATCAAAACATGATTTAAACTTCAAGGCATATGTATGTCATGTACAAACTAAAGTATACATACATATCCTAAACACAATGAGTCCACAAAAGTATGTGCATGAAGGCACGTGGCTCAAGGATGTACATGTATACTCAATAGTTTGGACAATATAGACATATACATGAAGTTAAAACAAAATATGATGAATACAAGTCAAATGCAAGAATCATCAAAACTAGACTATATTAGTACATCAAGTGAATACAAATGAGCGTTTAAGCACAATCATATATAAAGGTCTATTTGTAGCTCACTAGTTGTACAAGTATAAATCCTAATCTTAATGAAAACTATCATTCAAGCAAGTAGTCAAAACATGAAGCATAAAACGGGTCAACAATCAACATGATCATGATAATCAAAAACATGAATTATTAAAACAAAAAATCATAGTCAACCATATGATTAGCATGACAAAGACATGTGCATTAGAACTATGATCAACATGATAGCTAAACATAAAGAGAACACAAAATAAGGGTCCATACTAAACATGGGTGATCTCATAAGCTAAACATGCATGTCAAGGGTCTAACAAACATGGCATATATCATACTAAAACATGAGTCATCAAAACAAATCATCATATAATCATAAACATCCAAATGGTCATAATGCAAATGTATGTGCATTAGATCTAGGGCATACATGTTAGTTCTAAACAAGGTGAGAACACTAAATATAGATCCATATGAAACATGGGTGCTCAAGTAACTAAACATGTATAACACTAATCTAACTAACATAGCATAAGCATAATGAACAATGAAACAAAACATGCTATGAATAGATGAACATGGAAAGTATGCAAATAAAAATGGGAGTTAGAGAATGATACCAAAACCGATGAAGGTGCATCTCTAGTTCTCCAAAATATGGTGGTCCTCTCCACCTAATTTCCTTGAGAGTGAAGCATCCAAATGGTTCTCCTTTTAGCTTAGAATGCATCCACCTCAAGGCACCAATACCCTCACGTGACGCGAGAGCTCCCACCTACATCAAAAGTCAAAGAGGTGGATCTTGGTACCCATTTCTTTGTGGGTCCACGGGGGTTAGTATCTTTTCTAACCCAAACATAATTAGTTGCTAAATTTTCATGATAAATGCGATCATAACAAAATCTAGCAAGGTGGCCTTTTCGACCACAATGTGTACATGTGTAGACGTGAGCATACATATGATGGTGGTGATCATGAAAAGCATGTGTATGCCTAGATGGGTGTGCATGCAAGGTTGGAACTTGTTTCTTGCGAATCAAGGTTTCCAATCGTGTGTGATTCATGGCACAATGGCTCAAAGTGGAGCCCAAACTATCAACACTTTTCTTCAAAACAAGTATATCATTTTCAATGTTAGAAGGTAAAGTGGAGCATGCAATAGGTGTGCTAGAACATGAAGCAACATTAGCATGGCAAACATCAATCTCTTTTTGCAAAGATTTATTTTTAATCAAAACCAAATCCAATTCTCTAGTAATTGAATCAATATCATTTTTTCAAAGTAAGATTTTCTTTAAAAGTAAAATCCAATTTTGAAGATAAAATCTCATTGTGCTTTACAACTTCATCACAATCATTTTTGTTTTTCAAAAATTCATTTTCCTTTAAAGCAAGTTCAAGTTGAGATTTAAGTGAGTCACATTCACTTGCAATCTCTTCCTTCTCTTGCAAAACCAATTCAAAATTAGAGCATAAATCCTTTAATTCATTTTTCAACACAAGATTATCTTCTTTCAACAAATCATGTTTTTCAAACAAATTTTCAAGCTTTTGAGCGAGTTCCATATTTAAAGTTTGAACTTCAAAACAACCATGGCAATAGGAACTAGAGCTATCATCAATATGAGAATCCGATTGTACCTCAAGGGAGTTCTTCCCTTGGACCATGAGGCATTGCTCTTCGGACTTTTCTCTTTTAGATCTCCTCATCTTGTTAATTATCCTTGGAAGCTTGGGAGACGTCAAGATGCTCCAAACTGCAAAAGCCGAATCATAGTGATCAAAAACGGGTAAAAGAAATTCATTTAAAGATGCTCTAAGTGCTCTAAGTGCTAATGCATTGGCCTTCTTATGCTTGCTACTATTTGGGAGGGATTCTATGGTAATGGCTTGATAAACTAGATGACCTAGTATTTTTAAATGCCTAATCATGTCCACCTTCCAAGCATCAAGTCTAAAATGGTCAAACATAGGAGGGCTAGCCATGAGTGCAAACTAGTATGAGTGCAAATGAAAATGCAAGTGAAGATTAGCAAACCAAGATCACTCCTAGGTGGTTAAACCTAAATATCAGGAGCACTGGCTCTGATACCAATTGAAAAGTCACCTAGAGGGGGGGTGAATAGGTGACAATGCTAATCTAGTGAACTAAATGCGGAATTTAAAAACTAATTGCAATTACTATAATGATGCACACACAAGCAAGTACAAGATATAACAATTTGCACAAAGTAAAGAGAGAGAGCAAGAGTCAATGGATCAAGCGCAAACAACAAGATATGTTATCGAGGTTCGAGCACCCAGCTCTACATCCCCGCCTTCGACACACGAAGGATTTCCACTAGCTCGTCCACCTAGGACCCTTTACAAGGAGTACCCAACACTCCTCTCTTTACAACCTCCTCCCAACAATCATAACCTCCTCCTTGAGGCAAATATTCAAACCAATACAACAAACTCCCAATCACCAACCAATACAAGGATCACCTCTCAACTAGAGGGATACAACCCAAAGCACAAAGCTAAGAAAAGATTGGGTTACAACTTGGTGGTCACAACAACAACCACAAACAACTTCTTCTTCCACACAAATAACCTATAGATATAGATAGTAGATTTTTAGCTCAAGTGTGGAGAAAACCAAGGGATATGAAACCAGCAACTCAAAAAAAACCTTTGGGAAACAAATGAAATCAAGATATAGAAGTTCAAACAAAAGCTTTTCCCAAAATCCTTTTTCTTTGGTTTTTCAAACCCTAATCAAAAACACAAAAGATTGTTCACTTTGAATCCAAAAACCTATTTTTTTCTTGCAGCAAAAACACCAGAGAGATAGAAAATTTTAGCCCAAAAATTCTTAGAGAAAAACTCTCTCAAATGGGGTATTTATAGGCAATTTAGAAAACTAGCCGTTTACAGAATATTTGCCAGAAATAGCCTTCCGGTCGACCGGCCCGGTCGACCGCCCATCGGTCAAATTCTGAACCGTTGTGGCTACCGGTCGACCGCCTCGGTCGACCGAGAATTCCTGAGAGCCAACAGTTCTCCGTCGGTCGACCGCTTCGGTCGACCGGATACAGAGTCAGCCAGCGTGCACGTATCCGTGCACGTCGGTCGACCGGAACGGTCGACTGGCTTCTTTGGTGCGGTCGACCGTACCAGTCGACCGGCCAAGCCTGGCAGACAAAAATCAGGTCTGAAATCTGGGGAAAAAATATTATAATAAATCCCACAAAATCTCTAAAATTCCACAAAAATAGTTTTATCATTTTATATTGAAATACAAACTTGTGTTAAAAATCCTAACACAAATTTCAAACATATTTGACTATTTTTGTGTCATAGAAATTTTGTCAAAAACCAAAAATCGTATTTTCTAAAACCTTGTATTTTGAATAGAAAATACACATTGTCTAAAACTTATCCATGATACAAAAAATATGATATTTAAACACTTTGAAGCATATTGTATATGAATAGAAATTCAATATACAAGAAACATATATATATATCATGATTTTTGTCATTAAGTCCAAAAATATGTTTTGTTGTAAATACCAAAACATAAAACACATGGAATAGATTATCAAACAAAGTTTGTCTAAACAATTGAAGCATGCATGTATATAGAACAAATCTAATATACATAAACCATGTAAACTTGTTTTGATAAAAAATCTATTCATGCAAACCAAAATCGGTTAAACCTAAAACCGAAAAACCAAAAACCAATATTCAAAACATGAAACGTGTGTGTTGTGAACTTGAGCTTTATCATACTATTCTAATCTTTACAATTAGGTTCTAAACACAAACTAAACTAGGGATACCTAAGTCTTCTTGTAGAGCGCCGTCTCCAAGTTGACTCGGTCCAAACCGTGATTCACCAAGCAAGTGCTATATATGATCTTTGACGCTTGGGCTCTTGAATCAACATGTGCAAGCTTCCAAATCATCTTGTTGAAGCTAAACACCAACTATTATCTTGATTAATAAACTGAAACTAAAATCACAAGATAATTAGTACACATAACTACATGAGTTAATCATCATCAAAACTAGAGTGAAAGGCCTTTGGGCCAACACTCCTTGCATATAGGAAATACATACCAAAACATTTTTTTTTAATTTTTCAAAAAAAATTTTAAAGGTATCAGAGCTCTTGTAAAACAAACAAATCTTAAGATACCAAATTGAAAATAATCATTATTAAAAATCATATGATACCAATTGAAATTTAACAAATATGAAGTTGAAAACATATTGATACCAATAGTAAACAGAATGATCAAAATTTTTATTTTTCATCATAAAATTTATGTTTTTTTTTTTTTAAATGTGAGCCAATTGTAAGTTAAGCACATGAAAATCATATATATGTATGAGAAATGAGTATACCAAGTGGAATTGATACATACATATATAAGAAAACAAAATATGAGTATATACAAAAAGAATAATCATATTGATACCAATTGAAATGATTCAATGATACCAATTTGACATAACAATAAGATCAAGTGTATATCTCATAACCTACCATCCCTTGATATGCACAAGGTAAAAGATTTGTCAATTAAGCATACAAGGCATAATCGCCCATCCATCCTCCCATAGATGGTAGGGGTTTTCAAAAATAAATTTGAAAATAAGCTTAGTTTGAAAAACTCTACCAAATGAAGAGATTGCACTAGTTAATATGAAAATGTTTTAAAACTAGTACGAAATCCTTCAAGCAAGGAATAAAGTAAAAAGAAATGTCAATAAATCTCAATATTCCTTTAAATCATCACACACATTTTTTTTAAAAATATATATTTCAAGATATATGTATGTTTTGACACAAATAAGTATACATACATATCTCTTAAACACAATTGAGTCCATATAAATAGATTTGCATTAAAGGAAAATGACTCAAGAAGTATACATGTATATCTTAAAGTTTGGCAAAATACACATATACATGAAATGAAAACACATGACCATAAATCAAATCCAAAAAAAGTGGGAATATAAGTTTAAAAATGTATGTATCATCAAAACCAAGCAATACAAGCACATTTCATGGGTTCAAATAAGCATTCAAGCACAAATATAAATAGATTTATTTGTGGCCCACGACATGTACAAGTATAAATCCTAGTGTTGACAAAAACTAACATATAAACTAATATTCAAATCATGAAGCATCAAATTTTGAGAAAAATAGAATCATGTGTCAATCTCAAAAATTATTTGAAGAACAAATAACTAGTATAAATTGTTTTTCATAAACATAACTAGACACACAAAAATTTAAGCACTCATGGTCTATAAAGCTCAAAAATGATTTTAACAAAAGTGTGAGTGTTAAATGATCATGTAAATAGCATTTTTATGAAAATAGTCAATGAGGCTCATAAGTCACATTTTTAATAAAAACACGAAAAATCATTTTTAATCAAAACACTAATCTTCATGGTATATGTATGATTAATCCAATCCTAATAAGACACATACATATCCCAAATATTAAAAGAGTCTATTAATGATGTTTGCATGAAGGCAAGAGACTCACGGGTATACATGTATATTTATTAGATTTGAATTTAAAATACATATACATGAAGCAAAGCATAAAAATTGGCAAAGCATGGATAAAAGAGAATCATCAAAACTAGTTTATACATATGCATATGGTGGATACAAATGAGCATGAAGTTCAACAATATATGAATCAATTGTAATTCACTATTTGTATATGTATACATGCAAGTTTGACACATTCTACATCTAAGCATGTAAATACCACATGAAGCACATACAACAAAAAACATGAACATGCTATGAATATTATGAATGAACAAGCATGTACATAAAAATAGGAGTTTAGAGAGTGTTACCAACTCCAAAAGCTCCAATCATGGTGGTTGTCCCACCAAAGCTCCTTGATAGCGATGCATCCAAATGTTTCTCCATCAAGTCCGTTGCATCCACTACCAAGGCACCAATCCTCTCACGTCTTGTGAGAGCCCTCACCTACATCACAAGCAAATGGTGGGGGTTTTGGTACCCATATTTTCTTGTAGGGTCCACGGGGGTTAGCTTTGTTGTAAGGAACCCAAAATCTTTTATTCTTAGCAAAATTAAAATGATCTAATCTATCATAACAATATTTTGCTAAATGGCCTTTTCGGCCACAATGTGTACATACATACACCTTAGTATGCTTATGTGTATGTGTATGATCATGTTGTGCAACATAAGCAAATGCATGGTTATGAATGTGTGGAGTTTGTTTCTTTGAAAACATTGACTCCAACCTAGAATTATTAAAAGCACAAGAGTTCAAAGTTGAACTCAAACCATCCATTTTATTTTTCAAATTCTTAATCTCATTAGTTGTGGCATGTAAAGCATGGTGAGATATAGAATCATTTTTCTTTTTCTTTTTAGAAACAAATTCTTTTTCTTTTTCAACAAATTTTCTTTTCAAAGTAATATTTTCTTGAAAAACAACTTCTTTTTGTTTTTCTACCAAATCAATTTTATTTTTCAAAGTATTGTTTCCTTCACACAAATCATTCAATTTTGAAAATAAGGAAACATTCTCATTTTTCAAATCTTTATTTTCTTTTTTCAAGCATGCCATTTTATTTTCTAATAAATCTTTTTCATCAAGCATGGCATCAAAATTCTTTTTCAAATTTTTGTTATCTTTTTCTAAACATGCAATGTTAGATCTAAATGTATCATGTTCTATATGCATGCAAGCAATGTTCTTTTTCAAATTTTTATTTTCTTTCTTAATCATGTCATATTTCTCAAGGATTGTTTGGCAAAATGAAGTGAGTTCATCATATGACATGTCCTCATCATCGGATTCGGAGTTTACCTCAAGGGGGTTATCCCCTTGGACCATATAGCATACGTTGGAGATGTCGCTTCCAACGTCCGAGTCACTCCCCGCATAGTATAGATCTTTTTCGCCGAGGGAGGTGATGATGTTCCATACTACAAAAGCCGATTCAACATTAGAAACCCTAGATAAATAATCATCATTTAGGGTTGACTTGATAGCATGAAGGGCTTTTGCATTAGCCTCAAAATTCTTACCATCTAAAGAATATGCATTATTAGTAGTGCCAAGATATACATGAATGCCTAAGGCCTTGAGGTACAATGACATCTTAACCTTCCAAATTTGGATGTTAAGAATGTCAAAGGTGGGTGGTGACATGAACTCCATAGTGTGTGTACAAAATCTTGTGATTAGCCTAAAAAAGAGGATCTTTAACTCTAGGTTGTTAGAACCAAATCAGAGTACCAAGCTCTGATACCAATTGAAGGTTCACCTAGAGGGGGGGTGAATAGGTGAAGCCTAATCTAATGGTCACTTAATGGTGAATTATGCAAATAATGCGGAAGCTAAAATAATTATGACCAAATTAAAACTTTTACACTATACACTATGTATAACACAAGAGTGTTGCCGAATTCCCCGTGAAGGGCTCTGGACAAACTCCTCTAGATTCCCCTTGAATGGGTTGAGGTGCCGCGTTAGCTCTCTTGGTTGAATACAAGTGTTAGCAACAATCCCACGCAAGTATATCAATTAAGCACACAATGTATATCTAGCATATAAAGATGAACAATAAAAGTATGCAAGATATAAAAGAGACAAAGAGAGAGAGAGAGTAAGCAATCGCAAACACAAGGGTATGTTTCGAGGTTCGAGCACACTTGCTCTACATCTCCGCCTTCGACACACGAAGGATTTCCACTATGCAAGATCCCAACGGATCTCTCCTCGGTGCCGCAACACCTACAAGCCCTCGGACTCCCTAGTCCCGTACACACCGCAAGCCCACCGGCTCGCCGAGGCCACATCTCAAACAACCGAGTCCGCACCCGAACTCAAAACAACGACGAGCACACTTGCCCGTCTCCTCAAAGAACAAAGAAAAGATCTTTGGTGATCACAACACTTTGATCACCTAAAGCACTCTCACTACAACACACCTATAGGATGAATAATCAATGGATGCTCAAGTGTGGTGTGAGAAAATCAAGGTGTGAAAGGTGGAGGAAAACTCAAAGACTTTCTTTTGACACTCTTTATAAAAACTTCCCTTTAGATAGGAAATATTTGCTCTCTATTTTGTGGAGAAAACTCTTCTAAAAGTCTGGGAAAAACTGGCTCTAAGAGACTCCAAAATCTTGTCTCAAAACAATGACAAGACCCCCAATTTATAGGCTGCCAGAAAACTAGCCGTTGGGATCTGTCAGTACTGCCGGTCGACCGCCAACGGTCGGATTTCTGACCGTTGGGGCCACGGTCGACCGGTGCGGTCAACCGAACTTTCCAGAGAGCACTGCTCTCTGGAGCGGTCGACCGGCACGGTCGACCGACCACCAGTACACAAAGGCGTGCACGTTTGTGCACGTCGGCCGACTTCACGACTAGTCGACTATAAAGGTAGGAAAGTCGACTAGCTGAAGCCTGAAAACAGTTTTTCTGGGATTAAAAAGTTTGTCTTTTTGGCTCATATAAAATCCCATAAAATACTTAAAAATCTACAAAAATAGTTTTACCAATATACTTTGATATACAAACATGCTTGCACAAAATCAAGGCATGTTATAAAAGATTGGACTATTTTTGTAACTTGAAAATATTTGGCTCAAGATAAAAACTGTATTTTCCAAATCAATATTTTTCCAAAACATGTTTTTCCAAATCTTCATAAAATATAAAAACAAGATATACTTTTAAAGCATAGTGTGTATGGATATGATCCACTACACAATCATGGTGAAATATCTATGTTTTTGACATTAAGCTCAAAACTTAATTTTGGATAAAGGATATGTATATATGAAAATACCAAAATCCAAATAGTATTTTGTCACAAAGAAAAATCTTTTCTAAACTACAAAATCTATGAAAAGACAAGTAAATCAAGAGTGTGTGTGTGATATATACTTGAGCAATCCACCAACTATCTATCCTTTACATTTTTAACTAAATCAAAAATAAAATCTTATACCTAGACACAAGTCTTCATCTTCTTGAAGTCTTCACTTGAAGGCTTCTCATCTTCTTGACTTGGTCCAAGCTTGATCCAAAAGCTCCTTGGATCACACCGTGCTAGCTCCAAATCTTGATATTATATCCTTTGTTGAGCTATGCACCAACTAAGATCTTGATAATGAATCTGTCACTAATTAAACACAAGATCATTAGTAATCATAACTTCATGAGTTGATCATCATCAAAACTAGGGTGATAGACCTTTGGGCCAACAAAAACATATCTTGAAAATTCTTTTAATAACTTCTAAAAATCCCAAAAATGTTTTTATCATATTGCATTGATATATAAATATGTGATAAACATTTCTACTCAAATATCAAGCATATGAAACCATTTTTGTTTCTTAACAGTTTTACCAAAAACCAAAACATTTATTTTATCAAACTTGGATTTTTCTATACATGAATAGGATAGTCAAAATAAGTTTGTATAGGAAGTTTAAGCATGCATGTATAAATAGAATACATCTATTATACATATAAACTATTTAAACTTGTTTTGATCAATCCATTCATGAAAACAATCGGTTAAACTAAAAACCGAAAAACCAATATCCAAACATAAAACTTGTGTGTGTTGTGCACTTGAGCATATCAACTATATTAAGCTTTACAAATGAATCTAAACACACTAAACACTAGGATACTTAAGTCTTCTTGACGATCTTCATCTTCAAGTAGACCCGATCCAAAACGTGATCCACCGAGTGCAAAGGTATGATCTTGATGCTCGGGCACGGGAATCACCAAGTGAAGGCTTCCAAACTCCTCTTATTGAAGCAATCACCAACTAATATCTTGATCAATGATCTGTAACTAAAATCACAAGATAATTAGTAAACATAACTACATGAGTTAATCATCATCAAAACTAGAGAGTAAGGCCTCCGGGCCAACAATCTCCCCCTTTTTTATGATGACAAAACTCATAGAGTTATATATGCATGGATTAAAGTTAAGCTTCAAAGAAGCTCCCCCTTAACTCATGCATAAACAAATAAACAATAAATATGCAATGAATAACAATGCATAATCATGCATAAACAATAAATGGTTCTAGATACCAATGAAATGTTCAAAAACAAAACATGCTCTAGATACCAATTAAAATTAAACTAAATTAAACTTAATAATTAAACTTAATATATGCAAAACATAAACATACATATATAAAACTCAATCAAACTCAAAATCTTTCTCCCCCTTTTTGTCAATCATCAACAAAGGGGTAAACAATCAAAACAAAATAAAATCTTCTCACCCTTTTTAATACAAAGAATCAATCATCAATAAAGGGTAAAAGCAAAACTAAATCAATAAATTTTTCTCCCCCTTTTTGTCTAAAACAAAAACAAAACCAATTAGGGGTGACAATCAATTAAGGTACCAATTGAAAATATGTTAAAGAATAGCATCTTGATACAATTGAAAGGAAACACACAAAAAAATATTGATACCAATTTTAAGCAAAACACATGAAAATCTTGATACCAATTGAAATTAAACATAATAAATTTTGAATGTCTAAACAAAAATTTTGATACCAATTGTAAATATTTTTCATTTTGAACATATGATACCAAATTTGAATTTTCAATCATAAATTATGGGAGTACAAATACCAATTGAAAGACAAAATCAACTTTTCTCCCCCTTTATGAAATACCAACTAAAACAATGCGTAGGCTTGATACCAATTTAAAAGTAATCAATTGAAACAAAATTGAAGCTCAAGCTTAGCATAAACACAAACATATATATGTATGGAAAATAGATACCAATTGAAATTGATATTCTTGGAATTGAAAGCATACATTCATACAATCATATATGAGTATACAAGAAAGGTCAAAATTGATACCAATTGAAAGAATTCAATGATACCAATTGAAATAACAATAAGATCAAGTGTATACATCATATTATCTACCACCCAATCATGATTTAAGTTTTAAATGATTTTCATTTTAAAGCATACATGAACATGATCTCCCATCCAACCCCCCATTGAAGGTAGGGGTTTTCAAAAATAGATTTGAAAATAAGTTTTGTTTGAAAAACTCTACCAAAATGAAGAATACCGTAACTAGTTAAATGAAAAATCTTTTAAACTAGTACGAAATCCTTCAAGTAAGGAATAAACTAAAAATAATTTTCAGAAAACACATGTAAATCACATAGCACTTAAAAAACACTCAATATTCAATAAAGTCCATACATGCTCATGAAAACATACTCATGAGAAATATTGTAAAAGAGGCGAGTGTGCAAGTGTTATGTGAAACATATAGTCATGAAAATTGGCAATTAAGCTTAATATTCCTTAAAAACATGAAAACATGAAAATCATCAAAAATTATTTAATCTTCAAGGTATATGTATGTCCTATACAAATTAAAGTGTACATACATATCCAAACACAACGAGTCCACAAAGATATATGCATGAAGGCACGTGGCTCAAAAGGATATATATGTATAACAATAATTTGGATAAAATGGACATATACATGAAGTTAAACATAAACACAAAAACATGAAACAAATCAAAAAATGGGAATACAAGTTTAAAATGCATGAATCATCAAAACTAGACTATACTAGCACATCTAATGGGTTCAAATAACCATTCAAGTACAAACATATATAGATTTATTTGTGACCCACTATATGCACAAATATAAATCCTAGTCTTAATGAAAACTAACATTTAAACATATATTCAAATCATGAAGCATCAAAACAAGATATAAATCATCATGATAAACATAAACATGATTATTAAGAAAATCCACAAGTTATTTAACCTATGATAAACATGATAGCTAAACAAAGGTGAGAACACTAAAATAATGGTCCATATTAAACATGGGTGTCTCAAAATGCTAAACATGTATGTCAAGGATTTAATAAATATGGCATTGTCATAATAATCAATAAACATCAAACATGCTATAAACAATGAATATGAAAAGTATGTAAACAATAATTAGGAGTTAGGAATCGTTACCAAAACCTAGAAGGCAACTTCCAAGACTCCAAAACATGGTGGTCCTCTCTACCAAACATCCCTTGAAAGTGATGCATCCAATTGATTTCCATGAAGCTCGGAACGCATCCACTCCAAGGTATCGCTGCTCTCACGTCATGTGAGAGCCCACACCTACATCAAAAACTCTAGGGGTGGTCTTTGGTACCCATATCTTATTGGGTCCATGGGGTTAGTACCTTCTCTAACCCAAACAAACTTTTTTGCTAAATTTACATTATGTAATCTATCAAAGCAAAATTTAGTAAGGTGGCCCATACATCCACAATGTGTACAAGTGTACACATGAGCATACATGTGATGGGTGTGTCCGTGAGGAGCATGTGTTTGCCGTGGAGGGTGTGCATGAAAAGATGGAACTTGTTTCTTTCGAAATAAAGTTTCCAAATGTGTATGGCTCTTGGCACAATGGCTCAAAGTGGAGCCCAAACAATCCACTCTCTTCTTCAACAAACAAAAATCATCATTAATCCTAGAAGAAGAGGTACATGCAATAGGTAGACTAGATGAAGAAGCTACACTAGCATGGCAAACATGTGAATCAATCTTATTTTTCAAAACTTCATTTTTCTTTAAACAAATTTCTAAATCTTTAGAAATAGATGCAATTTTTATTTTTAAAGAATCATTCTCTTTTAAAACAAAATTAATTTTTGAAGACAAGTTTTCGTTTTTCTTTAAAACTTTCTCACAATCATTTTTATTTTTCAAAATCTCATTTTCTTTTAGAACAAGGTCTAGTTGAGATCTCAATGAATCCCTTTCATTATAGACCTCAATCTTCTCTTGCAAAATATTGTTAAGTCTAGAATGTAAACTTATATTTTCTTTTTCAAGGCCTAGACTTTTCTTTTTCAAAATCTTATATTTTTCAATCAATTTTTCACAAACAATAGATAGTTCTTCATTCAAAGCATGGGCATTAACTAATCATTTGAAGAACTAGCACAATCATCACTATCTAGTTGAGATTCCGAATGTACCTCAAGAGAGTCATTCCCTTGGACCATTAAGCATTGAGAGTCGATTCTTCACTAGATTCCTCTTCTTGTTGGATAGGCGTTTGAAGCTTGGAGTTGATGGTTGTTGTCAACTTGTTCCACACTGCAAAAGCGAAATCAAGGTTAGAAACACTCATAAGATATTCTTTTGAAAGTGTGCTTCTAATGGCCTCTAGGGCTTGTGCATTAGCCTCTATATGCTTGCTATCACTAAGGATGGATTCCTTGGTAATAGCAAGGTGAACTTTATATCCTAGGGCTTATAAATAGATGGACATCTTAGTCTTCCAAACAATGATGTTGGAAGGGTCAAACATAGGTGGGGTCATGAAGGCCATGGGTCCAAACTATATGTGTGCAAACAAGCAAATGCAAACAAGATTAGCAAACAAATGGATCTCACTCCTAGGATGTTAAGCCTAAGTATCAGGAGCGTTGGCTCTGATACCAATTGAAAGTGCTCTGATGCCAATTGTGAATCATCTAGAGGGGGGGTGAATAGGTGATATGCTAATCTAGTGAACTAAATGCGCTAAATGCGGAAACTTAAAATAAATTTTGCAACACACTTAATACAACACACAAGTGTAGCCGAATTCCCGTGAAGGGCTCTGGACTAACTCCCCTTGATTCTCCTTGAATGGGTTGAGGTGCTATGTGAAGCTCTTGTGGTTAAGTACAAGTGAGGCACACACAAACAAGCCAAGCATATAAGGATGATAAGCAATATGAAATAATGCAAGGAAACACAAGCAATATGAATGATATGAATGAAAATGGTGCTTTGCACAAATGTAAAGAGAGAGAGAGTTGAGAGACAATGGATCAAACACAAAGGCCAAGATATGTTTCGAGGTTCGAGCCCCTAGCTCTACATCCCCGCCTTCACCACCGTGAAGGATTTCCAATCCACTATCTCCCACCGAAGGAACCTCCACCGAGGAGGATTTGTTACAACAAAGAGAGTACCGAACTCCTCTCTCAAACACCGCCTCACAACCGAGGGGTAGGCCCGTAGCCAAACAACCACAACACCTCTACCGAAGAGGGTTACAAACCAAACTCCACCTCTCACTAGAGGGAGCAAACCAACCAACTCAACCTCTACTAAAGAGGGACCAAACACCAACCCAAATCAACCTCACCAAGAGGGATACAAGAAATCAAGGGGTTTACAACAAGTGGTATATCTCAACCACAAACCTCTTTCCTTTTTCCACAAACAAAGATCCTAAATAGATTAGGATAGAAGATATAGCTCAAGCGTGGAAAACAAGTGTTTTGATTAAAGAAAAACTCTTGGGAAAATACCAAATAGATATTGAAATGAAGAACAATAAACCAATTTCCCAAAAACCTATTTTCTTTAAAAATAACAAAACACTTTTAAAAACAAGGATGAATCTTTTTGGCACTAAAACTCTTTTGAAAACTTCTTTTAAACACCAAGAATAGAGAGAAATTTTAGCTCATCAAAACTTGGTTAAAAACACCAAGCAATGGGGTATTTATAGCCCCAAAATAAAACTAGCTGTTAGGCTGATCTGGCAGCCTGACAGGCTACCGGTCGGCCGGCCCGGCCGACCGCCAACGGTCAGAAATGTGACCGTTGGGGCAACCCGGTCGACCGCCCGGTCGACCCAAATGAACAGAGAGCACTGCTCTCAGATCCGGTCGGCCGCCCGGCCGACCGTCCCAATGTGTGCCAGACGTGCACTGTTCTGTGCACGTCGGTCGACCGTACGGGTCGACCGGTCTATGGTTCGGTCGACCCATGCGGTCGGCCGACCTGGCCTGACAGACAAGACTGGGTCAGAAACTGGTTTAAAACATATCTTGAAAATTCTTTTAATAACTTCTAAAAATCCCAAAAATGTTTTTATCATATTGCATTGATATATAAACATGTGATAAACATTTCTACTCAAATATCAAGCATATGAAACCATTTTTGTTTCTTAACAGTTTTACCAAAAACCAAAACATGTATTTTATCAAACTTGGATTTTTCTATACATGAATAGGATAGTCAAAATAAGTTTGTATAGGAAGTTTAAGCATGCATGTTTAACTAGAATACATCTATTATACATATAAACTATTTAAACTTGTTTTGATCAATCCATTCATGAAAACAAATATCGGTTAAACTAAAAACCGAAAACCAATATCCAAACATAAAACTTGTGTGTGTTGTGTACTTGAGCATATCAACTATACTAAGCTTTACAAATGGATCTAAACACACTAAACACTAGGATACCTAAGTCTTCTTGACGATCTTCATCTTCAAGTAGACCCGATCCAAAACGTGATCCACCGAGTGCAAAGGTATGATCTTGATGCTCGTGCACGGGAATCACCAAGTGAAGGCTTCCAAACTCCTCTTTTTGAAGCAATCACCAACTAATATCTTGATCAATGATTTGTAACTAAAATCACAAGATAAGTAGTAAACATAACTACATGAGTTAATCATCATCAAAACTAGAGAGGAAGGCCTCCGGGCCAACATAAGATAGATGCAGAGATGATAGCTCAAGTTTGTGTGAGAAAAACTAAATAGATTGATGTTGAAAACTCAAGAAAAACTCTTTTGAAAAACTTAAGAGAAGCACCCTTGAAAACTCTCTTTCGGAGATAGAATTGAAGCTCTAAAACTTTTTGAAAAACCCTGTTGAATATGGGAAAATAAGATCTTCAAAAACCTTGGTGAAAATTCAGCCCAAAATCCCTTTTTTATAAGCCAAAACAGAAACTAGTCAAACACAACTCAAATTCTTATGTTGGTTGATCGCCCGGTCGATCAACTATAATTATAGCCATTACAACCAGCGATTGATCGAGCTCAAAAAAATAGTGAGCTCAATTCTTCTGGCAGTCGACCACTTGGTCGACTGGAAAGGCCAAACAGAGAGCAGATCTCTCAGTCGATCAGTCGGCCGACTGATATGCACAAATAGAGAGCAACTTCTCTCATCGGTCTATAGGTCAATTGATCAACATGCATAACTCACATTATGCATGTGTTTGTGCATATCCGGTCGACTGCGTGGTCGACCGGCAGAAGCCAAAAAACTTTTTAACTTCTTTTAAAAATTCTTTTAAATCACAAGTAAATTTCTTTGTAAAAATCTTTTATAAAATATACAAAAATAAGTTCATGTAAAGACACTAGAGCACAAATATGTGTGACAAAAAATTCAACACATATTACAAAGATGTGAACTTGCTTGAAATATAAACTTGAAACATAAACTATATTAAAAACTATTTTTGAAAGCTTTAAATGGAAAATCAATTTTTCTCAAAACTTGTATAAATATAGAATAAGTTTCTCAAACTTATTTGAAGCACCAATGTGTATGGATAGAATCCAATGCACATATAAAACCATATGAACTTGTTTTTGATGAAATATACTCATGAAATCGACTTTTGATAAAAACAAAAGTTAAACTCATCAAAATAACTTTCATTGAACAAAGAAAGCTGTAATATGTGTGGGCAACACATATTCCAAACTATAAAACTTATTTTTTTGAGATATAGACCATATATAATCACAAACTTGTTAAACAGATACATCAAAACTTTTGTTTTTGAAAACTAATATCAAACTTTTATGTGCGTGAATGTGTATAAGTTTGAGCAATCAAATCTAATCTAAATTTTACACAGACCTAAAATATTCTTACAAACCGAAGTCTTATTCTTGATGTGATCGTTCTCTCCATCTTGACTCGATCCAAACATAATTCTTTTGAGGTAGACTCCTTCTTGAGTACTTGATATAATCTTTATACTTGAGCTTTTGAATCATCATGTGATAGCTTTAAAATTTGACTTTGAATATTTTATTAAAATTAAACACTAATTAAGATCTTGATTGAGTATTTAAAACTTAATTAAAAAAGATCATTTGTACTATAATTACATGAGTTAATCAATATCAAAACTAGAGAGATGGACCTTCGGCCAACAAATTCTTTTTGTGATTATTTGTTAGTGAGAAAATCTAACCACTTGGAAAATGGGTTGGTAAATGTCTATATTTCTACCAGAATGGAAAATGGGTTGGTAAATGTCTATACTTCTACCAAAAAGTGGGTTGTAAGG
The DNA here is from genome assembly GCA_038442645.1 of Agave tequilana. NCBI lineage: Eukaryota > Viridiplantae > Streptophyta > Magnoliopsida > Asparagales > Asparagaceae > Agave > Agave tequilana. Next base: position 12,657 of record JAVJIF010025715.1, on the reverse strand, counting down.
TCTAGACTTCTACCTAGAAAGAAAGTCGCTTGTAGAACGTCTAGGCTTCTACTCGGAAAGGAAGGCACCAATAGAGATTGATTGAAATTTAGAGAAGAGACCTTTAGGCAGTGGAGTAGGCTGGTTGGTGACCAAACCACAGTACATCTTGTATTGGCTCTTATTTCTCTATCTCTCCCTCTCCCTCTCTCTTATTTACTTGCTTATTTTATAGCATCATTTTATTCATCCAATCAAATTGGGTATTATTTGTTGTAATTAGTTTTTAAGCCCTATTCACCCCTCTAATGTTACCATATATACTTTCATTGTGTTACCCTTATGGAGGCCCGTGTAACTCCCCAACAATAGTATCGAAACGCAGGTTGTGACCCGTGGGAAAGTTGAGTCCATTATGAAGCTTGACAAGTGTGTTGGGAGTTGAACAAGGTTTGGTTTCTCATGAATTGTAGAGATTCGTGGATGTTTAACTGGCTGCTGCTGCCAGTTGTTGAGATTAAGGTCAGTGTACCTACAGATGAGTTTTCTACGGAAGGTCGATGTCCCTGAATGGTTGTAGTCGGGAATGTAGAGATCCGTGATTGGATAACCTAGATCTCTGAGTGGTTATAGCTTGGAATGCAGAGATCCGTGAATGGACAGTCAAGATCTGTGAATGGTTATAACCAACGGATGACTCTTCTGAGGCGATTGAGATACTTGAGCTTTTGTACCAGCAGATGCATTTCCCGTGGATGACCGAGATCCATAGATGGTGATTAAGGTATGTTCACACATGAAGGAGGATCTTGTTGGATATTCATGTGCGAATATAGTCCCATATTAAAAAGTTAACAGAAAAATGATTAATTTAAATAGAAAGTGGGGCCTCTACCTGTTAGCTTAAGCTTTTTGGTCAAATTAGTTTTCAACCTCTATTTAAGGCCCATTGTATTCCGCTGTGGTGGCCTGTGTAACTCCCTAACATAAAGTACACACATGGGCCGTACTCAAACTTGGATGCATTGCGTTGGAGTCAGGTTACGACTTGGGTCTGAGATAATAATTGATTTGGGTGGTCGGGTTGAGAGTCCACACTAATTGATCCTAGATCAGGTTGGATTTTCTCGAATTGAGCCCAATTTAGATTATAAAGACTCTAACCCAATTTAGCTTGCTCGTGCTGCATGCGTAGAAGACACTATAAAGCTTCAAGCAGAAAAAACGATTTATAAACTTTAATTTTGTTTTAAATATGGTTTACTGATTGACTGAGTAGCTGACAAATGAAACTGATCACTCGTTTACTGTTGCTGGGTTATCGCATTAAAACAATGCTACTGCATCGAAGCGTTATTCTATACTTTCGAGGTCTAGTTTAGCAATAAAATTTCTAAAACTAACTTTTTCTTTAAATTACTTTAAAACTGAAGTTTATAATCATATAAACCTTAGTTTCTGAAATTTCACACAAACAAGAGTTTTACAAATCCATATTTCATACAGTTTGAAGGTTTCCAAACAATGATTTTTTTTCTTTCCCAAACTCTATTTTGGTTTCTAGATAAGCACAATTTCAGTAATTTTATTTTGAGTCCTAAACTCTCATACACCTCCGTTTGAAAAGCTAAGCTTTGTTTCCAAACCAGACCAGAGTAAACTTAATGGCCAATAAGAACTAGTGTAACCACCCCACATGTGAGTCATATAATGGCCTATGTACAACCTCTGCCATAATTACACCCAACCTCTGTAGGAAACAGTAGAGTACAGTGACATGAGAACATTCACGCAGAAACACAGAATGTGTGGGGCCCTGCCAGCACAAGGGCTCCGTGTGCGATGGCCACGTGGGCCCAGCTAGCTCAACGACAAAAGGAGGGCCCGCAGTGCAGCGCCCAGTTTGAGTGGGAGCCAGGCCGCGATTCTCGCGGGTCGTGTCGGTGAATTGCAGTGAAAACGCCCACTCACTCTGAGCAGGCACCTATGACCTATCAATCATGTCGTTTGATATCTAGAGGGGAGAGGGAGGGAAGAGGATCCTTTCCCTCCTTTTTCCCGCAGGAAAGATTCTTTCGATCTGGCCAAAGAAACGTATGCGGACGCCTGTGATGTTGACGTGCTCGCTCATGTTATCTACTAAACACACAAGATGATGAAAAAAGATACACAAACTCTGTTAGTTATGCTAGCCCAAAAGTTACGCTAGGATTAACCACCTCATCAAAAGCTAGCCCAGTTATTTATTTCATGCCATGTAACAAAGCTATTCTGTTCTGTTGTAACGCAACCATTCCGTTTCTGCCGTTGATAGTTGTTAAATCAGTTGACGGAACTGAATTTTATATATTATTAATGAGGGTAAAGCCTGAATATATAGATAATACAACTGCTTAATAAAAAAACCTACTCCGAAAACAACTAGTATTATAATCCTAATACTACTATTAACGTCCGCTCGCAAACTCAAAATAGATGGAAAAATTGTGAGTAGGAATAAATGAAAATAAATAAATAAACTATTATATGATGAAAATTCTGAACTTGATATCGATCACGTAAGACGTTCTTCGAAGATCGATGAATAAAACTTGTAAAATCTTTAACATCCTCTCGCAAACTCGTGATGGATGAAACATCCAGAGTTTGAATGAGCTTGGATGATAAGAAGAAGAACTAGAGATGGATTTCAATCGATAACCTTGAGAAAGAGATATTAGATGGTGGAGAGCTGCTGAAGAAGAGAGCTTCTACGGATGGAGACCCAAAGACGAAGCGTCTATTGGAGAGGGATTCTGCTAACACCTCGTTCCTAGAATACGTAATCAGATACGTATTCGGAATTTCCTATTGTATTCTTTCGACTTATCTTCATATTTCTTTTATTTTATGATTATTTATAACATCATTTGGTGTTTGAATCTGGATTCCTGATTCCAAATCAACCCAGGTCTGAACAAGGAACCCGATCCCAGTGTATTAATCAATTTGACTTTTCTGGTTGATTGATTTCAGTTTCAAATATCGTTTTCTAATATTTCATATTTTTCATAATTTTTTGAAATTTTTCCGAATTAAATTGCAAATCTTCAAAACCGGTGTCGACTAGTGTTGCTGATCGATTTTTGGTTTTTAAATTTATAAACGGAATTGAATTTCTGCAAACTACTTTTATATTGTTTCTTAAAATTACATTTTCTATCTAAATGCATTTTTGGAGATTTTTCTGAATTTATTAAAATTCCACCAGATTTGGTATCGACCAGTATTGTCGGTAGATTCTAAATTTTTATTTTGAAAGAGATTGAATTTTTGAAATCTGATTTCATCATGTTTCAAAAAATAATATTTATTATTTTTGAAATTTTTTTGGAGTCATTCTAAGTTACTTCATTTTTCGGGTTTTTTCGAAGTTTTCGGTGGTTTCGCAGATTCTGGGATCTTAATCAGATATTTTTCTTTTCTATTTTTCTCCTTTCAATTTTTCCTCCACTCATTCTTTTCCCTTTTCTTTTCTATTTCTTTTTTCTCTTTTCTTTCCACAAAATATTCTCACCCACAGAATAAATATCCCAACCATTTTTTCTCTCTTCTCATTCATGGCGAGTACTCAGGTCGTACCAGACGCGGACCTCAGTCCCGCATCTGCGTTCAACCCTATGAGACGCGGGTCTCACCTGCGTGAGAGACGCAGAGGTCATCCTCTCTCTTTCTCTCATTTAACTACCCTCCAATCTACTCCAATCAATCACCATAACCTTTCTCTCTCCTCTGCAAACGCCAATCTGCCCAGCCGACTCCAACGCGAACCTCACCTCCAGGTCTGGCCCAATTAAGCCAGACGTGGGTCTGGTTGACGCGGAGCTCATTTCTAAGATGTGAGTCTCATTTCTTTCTTTATATGTACACACACATACACACACACACACAAACATATTCGTACACCCACTCTCTTTCTTTCATCTTTTCTTTTCTTCTTCTTCATGAACACCAATAGTAGACCCCCAACAACACAGCCAGCCCTCCTTCTTGGCCAACGTCCCTACGCCACCACCACCACCACCAACTTGACACCATATCTTCTCCTCTACTCCCTCTCCACCAACACCAATTCCATATACCTTCACCACCACCTCCTTTCCTCTTCCCCACCAAAACCCATCTTCACCACCACCTTCACCACTGGGTACACCATCACGTCCACCACCAACTTAACCAAGCACTCCTCCTCGGCAAGCCCTCTCATTCTAGCCAATCTCGCTTTTCGAAACAACATTTCGTCAACCCCAAAATCTTCCTCTACAACTAGAGTTGCACCCTCGTTTTCTTTTGTCTTAGACATAGGCTGCCGCCCATGGCTGATTAGTCTACAGTTCTGCATTATTATATCATATTTTCTCACTGATTTATGAATAAAATGTCGGTCTAAACCGTGTTTTGGTCTCTCTTACATATAATCAAGACAAGGAGGGCAAAAGGGTAATAAGAGCTTAATTAAACCCATTTTCGGGTAATTAAATCCGGATTTCTTGGAGGCCAAGTAAGGGAACTTTTAGAAAATGCATTGAATCTAGACCTTTGCGCACGTCAGACGAAGATCGGACGAATATACCTGAAACCAAGTATACCAAGAAGCTCCTAGAAGCGACGGGAATCGCTCGCCAGAAACCAGGACCTATGTCCCTGGTTTGGCCGCGAAAACGCGGCTATGGCTGAGATATGGTGGGGCCACGCGTTGATCTTCGACGCATGGCCTCGTCTCGCCTTCCAGATACTGCTTTTGCCTATAAATAGTCCTGCAGAGGTCCAAAACGCAGGCAGATTTGGAATTAGGTTAGGTTTTCTATCTTTTAGTGCAGTGTAGTGTAGGTTTTCTTCTTCTTTCTTTATATTTTTATTTCGTTTTTAGATCCTGTATTAGGGCAGAGAGATTCAGAGAGAGAAAGCGAGTGATTGATGTAATAGATGGTGACAATTTATATAAAGGTGTCTCCTTTCTTCTCCATTATTATCTTCTCCATCTTTTACATGATGCTTAGCTAATTTCTTCTTCTCATGGCAATCTAACTACTAACCACTAACCATCTAACCACTTACTTGATAATCTACATGAATCTAATAGCCTCTACAAGGCCTTGCTCTTGTAAGAGCCATTGTTGGCTCATGATGATGGATTCTAACATTCTAACATTTCTAACACCTAACCCACTAACTTGCTCACTTGCAATGTCTTCTTTATTTCATACTCACCTCTAATCGGTTTTGATGATTTAATAAGAGCTTGCAACTTTTTATATGGTACGGATGTATTGTTTGAATGTAGAAGAACAATCTTATGGGCCATGCTCTGTATCGTCTTTTGAAGCCAAGGATTAGTGATGGCTAAGAATCCATGTGAGGCAACTATCACTAAGAGGTTAGTATGGTTAGTAGATCAATTAGTAGTTAGTAGCCATGAGTTTTCTTTTACTTTGTTTTAAAAATCAATTCCAAACTCTTTATCATTTTTTCTATTGTTGTTTTTACCATCCTCTTATTTCACCTTTGTTTCATCTTCTTTTAGTTTTAAAATCATTTCTCTTTATTTTCACATCGTCGTTTCATCGTCTTTCCTCACCTATCACATCTGGATTTTGTTTTCTTTTACTTTTTCTAATTCTTTTAAACAAAGAAGACTTGTTAACATTGTTGGCCAAAAAGGTTTCACTCTCTATTTGTTTATGTTTTGATGATAACAAAACACATAGAAGCTATATGGTACTAATAAGTTGTTTAGAATGAGTTTCAGGTTAGTACTATTCATGATGGCCTTTCTAAGCTATTGCAAGAAATTATGATGCTAAAAAGCAAATGGCGTAAGAGGACGTTTTCATAGAAGAGAAGGCTCTAGCTTGGTGTAACGCGACTTAGAGACTTCATTTCTCAGTTTTTATATTTTTAGTTTGTTAAAGGATAGTGTATAGTGTTGAAGCTCAATATTCCCCACACACAAGATTTTGCACATGATTTATTTTAAAGGTATTTCTCTAATATACAAAATATTTTTAAACATATTTTAATACTTACAAACTCTATTTTATATAGTATACCAAGTCTTGATCAAAGTTAATTTGAAAACTATCAAGATCTTCAAAACCATTTTCAAAAGAACTGTTTTTGGCCTGTTGCGGTCGACCGGACGGTCGACCGGCTCTGTTTCAGGTCAGAACGGTCGACCGGGCGGTCGACCGGACTTCTGACCGTTTGGGTGCGTGCATGTGTGCACGTTTCCCGATCGACTGGGCGGTCGACCGGACTTCTGACCGTTTGGGTGCGTGCATGTGTGCACGTTTCCCGGTCGACCGAGTGGTCGACCGGACCCCATATCGGTCGACCGACCATCGGCCGACTGAAAGCACCCATATTTCTGTTTGTTACGGTCGACCGGGGGGTCGACCGTGGGCTGGCAACGGTTATTTTTATGAAAAACCAGTCGATCGGCCGGTCGACCGTGAGCTTGATTTCAGCCCAAATGGCTAGTTTTTTAAACACGTTTTAAAACATGGTTTTCTTCTCTAAACGAATTTGAGGGCTGGATTTGGGTCTAATCTTTCCTAATTATTCATTATAACAGTTTACTCTTTAATCCCTACCTTTATCCTATAAATAGGGATGATTAGGGTTGAGGTGATAACAACAATCCTTTGCAAAAAGAAATCAAGTTTAAGTCTTTCAAAAGAAGTTTTTGCTTTCAGTTTTTGTGCTCAAAATTCTCTCTTTTACTGAAGTTTTTGATTCAAAACTCTCTTCAATTTTATCTTCTTTTTCACTTACAAAACTTGAGCTTCAATCCTACACATTATGTAACACCCCGCTCCCAGAATACGTACCTAGTTGCGTATTCATATTTTCTGATCGTATTTTTCGATTTACTTCCTGTACTTATTTTGTATTATGAATTATTTATATGATCATTTTGTCTTGGATCCGGATTCGTGGACTCAGAGTCTGCTCTTCTCTGAACCAGGGACCCGATCCTAGTGTCTTACTCAATTTGGTCTTTTCGGTATTCAGATTTGACCGATTTCAGTTTCAAACATCATTTTCTAATATTTTAAATTTTCTATGATTTTCTGGAATTTTCCTGAATTAAATGGAAAATCTTCAAAACCGGTGTCGACCAGCACCGCTGACCGGTTCCTGGATTTTTAATTTACAAATGGAGTCAAATTTTGAGAAACCGCTTTCCCATATTTTCTTAGAATAATATTTCTATCTTAATATATTTTTTTGGGAATTTTCAGAATTTATCAAATTTCTGCCAGATTGGGTGTCGACCGATATTGGCGGCCGATTCCAGGATTTTTAATTTAAAAACTATAAATAATTTCTTGAAACGAATTTCACCATGATTCTTAGAATAATATTCTTGATTTTTGGGAATTTTTGCGGGTCGTTCCGAGATACTTGATTTTCAGACGATTTTGGTATTTTTCCGAAAGTTTTCCGCATCCGCAACTGAATCCCGGGAATCCGCCACTCTAATTATTTTCCTTTTTCTTCTAAGAAAATATCTTCCTTTTTCCATTTTCTTTTCCTTTTTCCTATTTTCTTTTTCCTTCCTTTTCCTTCCACCAAATTCTACCAAATTCTCCATTCTTCCATTATCTTCTCCAACCTTCCACCAAAAATATCTCCTCCACCAAAACTATCTTCTCCAAAATATCTCAAACTCCTCTCCCATCACCATGGCCAGCCAAAGAGCCACCTAACCCCTCCATTTTACACAAAACCCCCTCTCTAAACATTTTTTACATCACCTTCACAAATCCAAATCCTATATAAACCTTTCCTTCTCCTTTCCACTTCATTTCTCTTCACCAACACCTTAACCACCACCAACTCCTCCTTCATCTCCACCACAACAACAACCACTACAACTTCTCCAACTCCTTACCTTCATCTTCTTCCTCCTCCATCTCCATGTAAATCACCACAAACTCCAACAACTCCACCAAAGCCTCCACCTTCTCCTTTACCTCTCTCAAACTACCACCATCAAAACCTCTCCACAAAGCCACCACCCCATCATCTTCTCAAGGGCCAACCACCTCCTTTGGATTGGGGCCGAGCTCTTTTCCATCTGCAATATCTCCGATGATTATTCCGGTAATCGTTCACGATTATTCCGGTAATCATTCCGGTGACAATTGCAGCCGATGATTATTCCGGTAATCGTTCACGATTATTCCGGTAATCATTCCGGTGACAATTGTAAACGACAACACTAAACATCACACCCACCTTCTATCTTAACACCACCACCACCCCGAAATCACCTTTCCCTTCCTCTCTTCCTCTCTGTTGATTGCTAACGCGGATCTCACCCCCGCGTCCAGGCAACGCTGATTGGTAACCAATGTTGCATATTTTACCACATAATTCCCATGCATTTAGTCAATAAATACATGATTTTTACTAATCTTCTCTATATATTTGCAGGTACACACTCTAATGAAGAGAAAGCCCAATAATCACTTTAATTAGCAATAATTAAAGTGATTAATTCAAAGCCAAGATAAAGCCCAAATCTAATCCAGAATCCAGAGAGATCCACACAACAATTCCAGATTCCAGAAGGTCCACGTGGCTAACAAACTTGTAACAACTTTGTACCAGAAAGCTGTTAGCCAACGGCCACAGCCTTGCCGCGCCTTGCCGCGCGCCAGCGGCAGTTTGGAGTCTGTTGAGATCCGGATTTTGCGCCAACAAACTAGCTTCTGGATCCTTCACCTGGGGCCTATAAATACTTCACCTGGACCTGGACCTGCGAGCAAGACTGAATGGAGAAGAGAGGAAAAATCATTAGTTGTTGTTTAGTTTTTCTCTAGGTTTAGTTCTTTAGATCCCTCTTCTTCTTCCCTAGAATTCATTGTAAAAGAGAGAGATTGTGAGAGAGAGCTTGTGTAATCAAGGGTGACAACTTGAAGCAACAAGGATTGATCCATTCTCCTTCCTCTACTTGAGCTTGGTTCTAGTTTACTTGCTTTCTTTATGTGCTTTCTTTATTTCTTTCTTTAATTCCTTGCAATTTACTTCATGCTTTGTTTTACTTCTCTAATGGCTTTTAGCTAATTTTTCTCCATGTACTAGCTAACCACTAGCCTTGCCATCTTCACTAACTCATGTGATCGCTTTATTTCATCTTGCAAGTTGGATCTCTTCTTCTCCGATGGTTAAACCACCCATTCTTCAAATGAGAAAGTAATTAGATCAACACGCGAGACGAATCCACGCCGATGGAGTGACAACATGAGGCAAGCGTTCACTATCACGGAGTTTAGTAAGTATTGGTAAGGTAGTAAGGTAAGCTAGTCATGGTTTGCTTCTTCTTTAAGTTTCCTTTTCTTTTCTTGTGAATACCAAATCTCACTCTTGATTTCTTTTCCAACTTTTCCACCATGACATAACCACCTTTTCTTTAGTTTCTTTTTCATTTGATTCACTATTTTTATTAGCATAGAAGAATTCTCGTTTACATTTCTTCACTACGATTCGTAACGCTTCTATCGCTAGCTCTCCCTGAGAATCGACTCGGTATAGCTTTATGCTATAGCGGAGATAGGAAAGGATACATCGATACATTTACATACACCTTTCTCGTCTTAATCAAAATGGCGCCATTGCCGGGGAGAGCAACGGATTTTTTCTTTAAAGTGAAGAACTAAACGAATCTTCTTCTCTGTTGCAGGTTACAGGAGAAGAAACAGGAAAATTTTGCTTGCAGTGACATATAAGTGGACCTGGGCCTCTGCTCTAGAAAGCAGAGACCAGAATCCCTCAGTTTTGCCGCGGAATCCAGGTTTTTGCCGCGGATCTGCGGCAGAACTGAGTTGACTACTCACAAATTTTCTGCAGGGGCTCTGATTCTGCAAAATACAGCTGCTGCAATACTTTAAGTCCTGTATTTTTCACCATATACCTGCTAAATTAATCAACAGTAAAAAATTGTTTGAAAAGTTAAAAATTGTTTAGACATTTGCATGTTAGGCACGTGTCTTTCAATTCTTTACTTTTACTGTTGAAGAGTGCTGGAGGCAAGGTACGTTTCGCATTGCATATAGACTAGGAATCATCTCTTGCTTGATTTTCATGCTTTGAGTGAATCTTAGTGATATTTTCTTGTACACTTGCACAATTCAATTTAAGGGCATAACCCATAAATAAGATAAGGTGGGGGATTTCATTACCCTTTCCTTAGCCCGCAAATCATTTTCCCAAGCACTCACTAACCCAAGCCTAATTTAAATAAAAAAATAGACGTTGGCCTAGGGACATCTCGGACTCATTTAGGAGATTATCCTAAGGGGGAAAAGTGTTAGAATTTAACTCTTGCAAAATCAGTGTCTAGGAAAGGGGTTGAGGGCCGAAAGCCCGAAGGTTGCTGGTTACTTAATTAAGGAACGTCTCTGACGGAAAACCTCCCACCAACCTTACCCTTCCCTGGCTGATTAGCTTGTGGTTAGAGTCTGCACTGAACCTCCCGTGGACAGTCTATCAGTTAGGAGTCGTCTAGGTCCTAAGTCTACCCTAACTTAGGTTAGAATTTTTCTTTCTTTTGTTTGTTTGTTTGTTTGTTTGTATTTGATTGTGTGATATGGCTTACAATTACAATTCTTTCCATCCTAATAATAATCCATATTTCACACCATCTCCATATTCGGATAATTCCAACCCGGTGTTTTACAATATGCACCAACCAAATACACCGGGTTGGCCTTATCCGAATCAATATGACCCATACCCCCCATCTAATAACTATAATTTTCATAATAATTTCAACTCTTCACAGAGTCATTGGGGATTCCAGTTCCCCGAGTTTAATTATCAACCTCCTTGTCCACCATATTCACCTTGTCCACAGTATTCATTTCCCGATTCCGCTTCATATACTCCTTTTTTCTGAACCACCAATTGAAAAATCTGAGTTACTAAGGAGTTTAGAAGCCAATCTACAGAGGGCCGAGCAACAATTTCACGAAACATTTGCCCCTCCAATTTCACAGTATTTTCAAGAGTCTTACTCAGTTCCACCTTTTCCTAATGAACAACCATTTGTCATGGAAATGAGTAATGATTTCTTGTGTGAGTCTACTCTTCCATCACCACACAGTTTTGACTCACAATTTCATCACCAATTCCAAAACAACACTTCATCTTTTCAACAAAATGATGAACCAATGAATTATGAAAAGATGCTTGAATTCCTGACTCATGCTCGAAATGATCGTAACCGTGACATAGATTTGATGATCCAAACTTTCATTCTCATCCTATTTCTAATGTCACTAACCATTCTGTCAAAGAGTCATGTTGTTTTGGAAATGAAGATTCAATTTCAGCACAACCACCTGAACTTGTCCAAACTTCAGATTCCATTGACATTTTGGCAAGTTTTTCATTTCCTAAAATTGAACTTGTCCAAACGTCAAATCCCATTGACATTTTGGCAAGTTTTTTCATCTCCTACAAATGAACTTGTCCAAACTTCAGATCCAATTGACATTTTGGCAAGTTTTCCTTTCCCTGAAATTGAACTTGAACATGATTATGATCCTGAACTTTCACCAGATGATTCAACTCTACTTCCTGATTCAATCATGACTTCCATATCCTTACCTGATTTCACTTCATTTCCCAAGTCAGACTTGGATCCAGTACCCATCTGTTGTGAAATTGAATCACCAATCTTTTATGATGATCACATTGAACTTGACCAATTTCATACTCTTGAAAGTCCAATTGATAAATTGACAAGTTCACAATTTTTTGGAATTGAACTACATGAGGAATGTGATCTTGAACCCCAACTTAGTGATTCAATTCTTTTTCCTGATTCAGTAATGACTCCGGTATCTTTACCTCACTTCAATCTTTCCCCGGAGTCGACATTGGATCCTTTCCCAATTCACAATGAAGTTGAATCACCCATCTTTAAGGATAAGGTTGAACTTGACCAATTATACCTTTTTGAAGATCCTATTGACAAATTGGCAAGTTCTCCATTTTGTGGAATTGAACTCAATGAGAAATGTGACTTTGACCCTCAAGTTTGTGATTTAGTTCAAATACCTGAATCATTAATGACTCCTGTTTTGTTACCCAATTTAAGTAACATTTTAGAGTCAGTTTTGATTCCCAACCCTCCTGAACTTGAATCACTAATCTTAGATAGTCACATTCCATCATGGGAAACTGAATGTGGACTTGAGCTTCATTTTTTTGACTTGGACCCAGTTCCTGAATCCATTCCGACTCCTGAACCTTTACTTGACTTCATTCACTTCCCTGAGTCGGTGTTCCTTTCCGAGTCCAAGTCAACCGTTCTATCATTTCATATTCCATTCTGGGACAAGGTAGTTGATGAATTTAACTCAGAAATTATTTTAAAATTTTGGAAATTAGATGGGGGCATGTACATAATAATCTTAAATGCACACATCATTTTTGTGGGTCATATTATTGAGATTTCTGGTGGGTTCCTCAAAACCCAAAGAAAAGATGATTGGGCCATGTTTCGTGGACCAATCAGACCACCACCGGAACCACACCTTAAGGTAATTTTTTCTTCCCTCTCCATTTTATTTCATGCATACATATATCATGATGCATTGAGGACAATGCATGAGATAAGTGGGG